>JAUMHM010000078.1:645642-662717 GCA_032362435.1 Melikaiella ostensackeni
TCCTTTTGCATTTTCCAAAGTTTCAGAGCGATATTTTATTTACAAAAAGAGTAAATCGTTCCAAAAATAAAGATTAAGAATCGAGCATTAATTTCGTCACGTGACTCCTGTTAGACATGGCCTCAAATATGTTTTTTTTCAAAGGAAATAAGGCGACACGTAGCATAACTCAAAACTTGTCCCTGCGCATTTCTAAAACCATCGTTGCCGTTTCCTACTCTTAAAACTTATCCCTTATCATTTTTATGACCACCACCGCCCTTTCCCGCTCACAAAAATTGTTTCTGGGCATTTTCGTGTCCACCATTGCCCTCTTCAACTCTCAAAACTGGTCCCTAGGCACCCTTAAGACCACCACCACCCTTTCCAACTCTGAAAACTTGATCTTAGGCCCCCTTAGAACCACCACCGCCCTTTCCAATTCTCAAAACTTGTTCCTAGGCACTCTAAGAACCACCGCTGCCCTTTCCAACTCTCAGAATTTGTGTCTAGGCATTTTTATGATCGCCACCGCCCTTTCCAACTATCAAAACTTGTCCCTAGGAATTTATATTACCACCATTGCCCTCTCGAACTCTTAAAGCGCGTGCCTAGGCATTTTTATGACCACCGCCACCCTTTTAGACTCTTAAAACTTGTCCCTATGCATTTTTGTTACCACCGCCACCCTTTTCAACTCTCCAAACTTGACCCTAAGCATTTTGATGAAGGTCTTATGTTTGAAGCGCACTGTGCTGAAATAAGATTTTTAAAAAAAGCCGAAGAGCTGGATATCTTTCTATAGGTATACGACTCACTTTTGCTCACAGCATGATCTACCAGGATTTACATGCAGATTTGGGATGATACGCCAGCATGATGAGCCTGCATATACACAAAGATAAGTTCAAACGAGGAACGGAGTATAGAAAGTATTGAAGTGTGGCCGTACGGTACGTAGTTAGCCAGTAAGGGGTGAGAGAGAGAAAGAGAGAGAGAGAGAGAGAGAGAGAGAGCAAAAGAGATTCTCAAAAGTTGTTCTTAGTAATTTTTATAATCACCGTCGCACTGTCCAACTCTCAAAACTTGTCCCTGGGCATTTTTGTAGCCACCACCGCCCTTTCCAATTCGCGCAACTTTTCGCTAGAAACTTTTATGATCACCGCCACCCTATTCAACTATCAAAACTTGTCCCTAGGCATTTTAAGATTCAGCGCCACCCTTTCAAACTGTCAAAACTTGTTCATAGGAATTATTATAAAGGTTTTATTATGATTGAAGTGCACTGTGTTCTGTGTGTGTGAGATTTTTTAGCAAAAAGTCTGAAAAAACCTGGATATCTTCCTATAAGTATACACATGCAGATGTGAGATGATACGTCAACATGATGAGCCTGCATGTACAAAAAGACAAGTTCAAGCAAGGGAGAGAATATAGAAAGTGCTGAAGTGGGGTCGTACGGTACATAGTTAGCCAGTAAGGGGTGAGAGAGAGAAAGAGAAGAAAGAGAGAGATTCTCAAAACTTGTTCCTAGCCATTTTTATAAGTATCGCCGCACTTTCCAATTCTCAAAACTTGCTGCTAGGATTTTTTATGATCACCGCCACCCTATCAAACTATCAAAACTTGTCCCTAAGAATTTTAAGATCCAACGCCGTCCTTTCCCACTCTCAAAGCTTATCCCTAGGAATTTTTATAAGGGTTTTATGATGACTGAAGAGCACTGTATTCAAATGAGATTTTTGAGCAAAAAATCTTAAAGAATCTGGATGTCTTCCTACAGGTAGGTACACACATGCAGATGTGAGATCATACGTCAACATGATGTGCCTGCATATACAGCAAGACAAGTTCAAGCGAAGAAGGGAGTGTGGAAAATGCTGAAGTGGGGTCGTACGGTACGTAGTTAGCCGGTAAGGGGTGAGAGAGAGAGAGAGAGAAAGAGAGAGGGTAGTAGGTGGTGGGTGTGCTTAGTTAGCCAAGACACATTGACAGGCCATCGTGCCAGCATGGCAGTAGCCCTGAGGACACACTTTGACTTGGTTCCTCTTCGGGAGTGCGAAAAGTCAAACTATTCAAAAAGTCTTTAACCCACCAAAAAAGATCTTTAGCTCAATCTCGAATTTCGGAAAATAAATTAGCATAAAACCGAACTACTGTAAATAAAGCACTAAAAAGTAGTTAAGTTAAAAATTATAAAAGAAAGTTCAGTTCTGAAGAATGTGATTCTCAGTTATGTCTTCCAGGTGTTTTAAAGTTAGACTTAAATTTCATATATTAGGAAACTAAAACCCAAAATATAGGAATTGTGTAGCACAAATTTGTAGTTGCGAAGTGAAAATAATATGAGTGTGAAAGGAAGAAAAAAGAGGTCTTGGAGTGAAGTTTCTTTGAAAAATCAAGATCAAGTGATTTGTGAAGAAAGTGGCGACTTAGAATAAAGTATAAAAAGTACGGCAAAGACTTTTAAAAGTGATAAGGGAGGTAGAAAGTGAGTTGATTTCATGATTGAAGAAAGGGTAAAAAGTGTTTCTCGCGAGATGGAATAAATCACGTGGATACAGCGTCACGTGGGGAGATGCACATGGTTTTAAATCTATGAATGGAAATATATCGCAGGTTTCCGCAGAAGCCCTTAGAAGAGACCGGCAGGTCTTCCAAGCCATAAAGGTACGTACTTCCATTCGCTATTGGCCCATACGCACGTGCATTTCTCTTTCAGTCATTCATGAAAAGTCTGCTAAACTCATCGATTTATATCAATTTATTTATAAATTTCAGAATTTTTTCATAAGAATTGAGAATAATTGAGAATGTGGGCAAAATGCACTGCATGTTCGAATTTACACCAAATGTCTGAATTCAACCAAAGGAAAGATTTTTGAAATTAGAATAACTGAGCGAATAATTGGAAAAAATAGTTGCATACAGTATATTCGACATTACTGTAGAGTTTTTTTTCACCTTAAATTCTGGCAGTATGTAGGTTTCTTCTCTCTGCACTGCACCAATTACGTTTATTAACTACCGATGTATACAGTTTATTCTACGTTACTCCAGGGGTTTTTCTTTCCTTCTTACCATAAGTTCTGGAAAAGTTTAGATTTCTTATTTCTGCATCACACCAATGACGTTCGATAACTACCGATGTATACAGTTTATTTTACGTTACTCCAGGGGTTTTTCTTTTCTTCTTACCATAAGTTCTGGAAAAGTTTAGATTTCTTCTCTCTGCATTGCACCAATTACGTTTATTAACTACCGATGCATACAGTTTATTCGACGTTACTCCAGGGGTTTTTCTTTCCTTCTTACCATAAGTTCTGGAAAAGTTTAGATTTCTTCTCTCTGCACTGCACCAATTACATTCATTAACTACCGATGCATACAGTGTAACCAACGTTACTGTAGGGGTTTTTTTGTCATCTTAAGTTCTGGAAAAGTTTAGATTTCTTCTCTCTGCATCGCTCCAATTACGTTTATTAACTACCCATGCATACAGTTTATTCGACGTTACTCTAGGGATTTTTCGTTTTTTGTCACCTCAAGTTCTAGGAAAGTTTAGGTTTCTTCTCTCTGCATCGCGCCAATTACATTAAATAACTATCGATACATACAGTATAACCAACGTTAATGTAGGTTTTTTTTCACCTTAAGTTCTGGAAAAGTTTAAATTTCTTCTCTCAGCATCGCTCCAATCACGTTTATTAACTACCCATGCACACAGTTTTTCTTTTTTTTGTCACTTCAAGTTCTAGAAAGTTTTAGGTTTTTTCTCTCTGCATCCCACTAATTACATTCAATAACTACCGATG
This sequence comes from Melikaiella ostensackeni, assembly GCA_032362435.1. NCBI lineage: Eukaryota > Metazoa > Arthropoda > Insecta > Hymenoptera > Cynipidae > Melikaiella > Melikaiella ostensackeni. Next base: position 649,437 of record JAUMHM010000078.1, read on the forward strand.
TATACAGTATAACCAACGTTACTATAGCGTTTTTTTTTGTCACCTTAAACTCTGGTAAAGTTTAGATTTCTTTTCTCTGCATCGCTCCAATTACGTTCATTAACTACTGATGCATACAGTTTATTCGACGTTATTTTAGGGGTTTTTGATTTTTTGTCACCTTAAGTTCCAGAAAAGTTTAGGTTTCTTCTCTCTGCATCGCGCCAATTATGAACATTTTGTTATTTTTGACGTATCTCTTATCAGAATCTAAATAGTTAAAAAGGGCAAAAGGGCATACACGCTATTTTGACGATTTTTCAGAAAAAAAAGTTGTCAAAAAGTAAATTTTCAATTTACAAAAAAAAATCTTGCTTTAGAGATATTACATCAGTTCTGGATTGAAGCGTAAGAAGTTTGATTGGAAAATGGAGGGACAATTTTTTCACTCAAGGCGCACGTTTTTTCAACTTTGGACAGTGATTAAAAATTTAATTTTCAATTTAAGAAAAAAATTACATTTTTTTAACAATGGAAGTTTACAGGTCTTACATTAATGAAGCAAACGAATCTGGTCAACTGGACACACATTTTTGTTAATTTAACAAAAATCGCGCAGACTCAAAAACCTTGCCTATTTTTCACTTAATACGCAAGCAGATATTTTCAGCATTATTCATAAAAAAATAAGTCAGATATGGGTCTTCTGCACCAGAGAAGACGTAAGGGAAGAAATACATGAAGAGCGTCTCTCTCTTACATTTGTAATTAGGTTACTTGCTCGTCATTTGAATAAATAATAATATATAAAAAACTTTCGATTTATTATTTTCGGTGTTCGGTAGATTCGACCAAAAAATGATGTTCAATCAATAAAATATTTTCTAAAGTCAACATGTCGCTTCAAACAAAAATTTGTATTGAATGAGACAAACGAATCTGGTCAACTGGACAAAAGTGTTTTGTTAATTTAACCAAAAACGTTTTCTGAAATCAACCAAATGCGACCAACAAAACGGTTTTATTAAATGAAGACAATTATTTTCTGCATCGTACCAATTACGTTCCATAACTACCGATGCATACAGTATATCCGATGTTTCTGTAGAGTTTTTTTTTACATTCTCATCTCAATGAGAAGGTATTGGTTTTATGTAAAAATTGACTTTCGCAGATTTCTTTAAATCTCCATGTTTCGAGACTCCTGAATCCGATAAAATAGGTGACACGATGGTGCCTGTCTGTTGTCGTCATTATCGTTGTCGTCTGCATGCTGGATAACTCTTGAAAAATTTGCTCGAAACTATTTTTTCGATGAGACGCATAGTTTTCTTTAATCGTAAAAAATTTTATTAGAAAAATCCCCTTTCCAGCAAAACTATATGAGATGCGAAGAAACTGTTAGAGAAGAAAATTGTTCACCTCAAAAAGACCTACAAATTTGCTTGAGGCTATTTTTTGATGAGTTAAGTAGTTTTTCCTTTAATCGTGAATAATGTTATTTAAAAAAAATTCCACTTCCTGGCAAAACTATACGACATACAAAAAAAATGTTGAAAGACCAAATTGTTCATCTCAAAATGATCTACAAATTTCAAAACAATTTTTTGGTGAGACGCACGGTTTTTGTTTTAATCGTGAAAAATCTTATTGAAAATAAAACATTCCATTTTCCGATGAAACTATGCAAGATTCGAAAAAATGCTCCAAAACAATGATGTAAATCTCGAAAAGATCTACAAATACTCTCCAGATCATCTTTCAATACAACGCATAGTTTTCGTTTCAATCGTGAAAAATGACATGAAAAATAAAAAATTTAAATTTTTGGTAAAACGACACAAGATACAACAAAATGTTTAATGACAACATTTTTACCGAATAAAAGTCTACAAATTTCTTATTAATCATTTTGTCAACAGATGGGCAGATTTCGTTTCAATCGTGAAATAATGCTATTAAAAATAAAAAATTCAAATTTATGGGAAACCGACACAAGATACAATAAAATGTTTAACATAATTTTCCACCTGAAACCGAAGTCCCGTTAATTAATTAGACTTTACTTTTATCAAATTTAAAATTAGAACAAAAATAATAAATGCACTAATCTAATTTGTTAAGCGATAAACATAATTAATTATACAAATTAAGGTACAAATGTTAATATAGCATAAATTTATTATAATACAGTTCAACGTAATATAGAAAATATCGTGTTCTGGACAGACTTTATTCGAGTGCGAAGCACGAGACACGTCTTCTTTGCATCGCACCAATTACGTTCAATGACTACCGATGCATACAGTATGTATATCCGACGTTTCTGTAGGGATTTTTTTTGTTACCTTCAGTTCTGGAAAAATTTAAGTTTCTTCTCTCTGCATTCTAGTAAAATCTATCGGAATCATTTTTCAGTATATTTATTCTAGTAAAATGTTCTCTCAGAGTATTTGGTAGATTCAGCAAAAAAATGTTGTTCAATCAGTTAAATATTTTCTAAAATCAACAAAACGATCCAACCAAAAACTTGTATTGAATGAAACAAACAAATCTGGTCAACTGGACAAAAGTCTTTGTTAATTTAACCAAAATGATAGCTGAATTCAATCAAATGCGCCCAACAAAACGATTTTACTGAATGAAGAAAATTTTTTTTGCATCGCACCAATTACGTTCAATAACTGCCGATGTATACAGTATAATTGACGTTTCTGTACAGTTTTTTGTTTGTTTTGTTTGGTCACCTTGAGTACTGGAAAACTTTACGTTTCTTCTGTCTGCATCGCACCAATTACGTTCAATAACTAACGATGCATACAGTATATTTGACGTTTTTGTAGAGTATTTTTGTTTTGTTACCTTAAGTTCTGGAAAAATTTAGGTTTAATATCTGTGCATTCTAGTAAAATCCACGGGAGCTACTTTAGAGTGTATTTATTGTAGAAAAGTCTCTCTCAAAGAATTTAGTAGATTTAACCAAAAAATGTTATTCAATTAATAAAATATTTTTTAAAATTAACAAAACGATTCAATCGAAAACTTTTATTGATTGAAGCAAACGAATATTGTCAACTGGACAACATTTTTTTTTATTTAACGAAAATGTTTTCTGAATTTAACCAAATGCGGTCAACAAAACAATTTTGTTGAATAAAGACCATTTGTTTTGTGCATGCCAAATAGCGCATAACGCATTGTTGCAGAGCACGCTTCATTTGGTAGATTGAACCAGAAATTGTTCTTCAATCAATGAAACATTTTCATCATCAACAAAACAAAATCAACAAAACGATTCAACCAAAAACTTGTGTTGATTGAAGCAATCGAATTGGGTCAACTGAACACAAATTTTTGTTAATTTAACCATGTTTTCTGAAATCAACAAAATTCATTCAACCAAGCGACTTCGTTGAATAAAGAAATCTTTTTTCTGGCTTTGTATTAATTATTTTAGTCGGCAGTATAGAGAAATGTGATATTATTTCCCAACAAAATTAGTTTGAACTCGGGGAATTTATAGGACAATGTATGGTTGCTAGGGCAACGAGAGGGGTTGGACCGCATCTCCATAGAGGCGGGAGCTGATTCAGAACAGGGGTGATTGAGGGGTGTTCCTAAGGGAGGCTGTCGACGGAAATTTTGCAGAGATGGAGTTTCTGCAGAACCATCATTCGGCCAACACCACCGAGCCACCTTACACCCTCTGTACAGGTAATATTTAAACCAAATTTTACTTCTAATTTATAATTATTACTTGACTAGTCTTATGACATCTGTGCAAAATTTATGTTTATTCTCTCTATAACTACTTCAATTAATGTTATATTTTTCAATTGCGTACATTGGATTTAATAATCAATTTTCATTTTAACGCGTGAAAAAAAGTACAAATCTCTTTAAAATTATTTATTATTAAAGTGTTTTAAATAAGACTTTTGGAAATAAGCATAAGTGGCTGGAGGTAGTGATCAGTAGTAATGTAATGGATATAGTCAGACACATCGTAAGTACAATTTGCTACACTCACTGTCAGAATGCGCTTCAACCAATAATAGGTATGATGAAAATCAACAAAATCTCGCTACGAGTGTTCTTTTGTTTGTAACCTCAAGTTCTGGAAAAATGTAGGTTTCTCCTCCCCGCATCGGACCAATTGCGTTCAATAATAATCGATGAATGCAGTATTTCCGACGTTACTGCAGGTTTTTTATTTATTTATTTATTTATATTCATATATTGTCACCCCAAGCTCTCTTCAAAAATTTAGGTTTCTTCTCTCTGCATTGCACTAATTACGTTCAATTACTCCCGATACATACGGTATAACCGACATTACTGTAGGTTTTTAACATTTTTATTATTATTTTATTGTCAACTTAAGTTCTGGAAAAATTTAGGTTTCTCCTCTCTGCATCACTTGTCGCCTGTATTTTTCTCACGCGACTTTTTCTGTCATGTCAATGTCACAGTTTATTAGTATACGCCAGTTTGAAATTTTATAAAATTATAGCCTCACTTTAAGCAACACTCTACAAACATGAAATTGTTCCTCTTGCATGAAAATGCTTTGTCCTTGATTTCCAAGTTATTAATTTTACACTTTAGATTAAATTTACTACTTTTTACAAATAGTGATGCAGAATTGAATATGAATATTTTCAAGCTCTTGGTTTCAAGATTCTAATTTGAGAATACTTCAATTTTAAACGAAGTTTGGAATTGTTTAATTTAAGCGCTTCGCGTTCGTGCATTTACTGCTAGATGAATGTAATTAAAAAACTGAAAATTTGATTTGAAGATTTTTCGGGAACTGGATCAGTTCCAGTTTTCGTGTCCTTATTTTTCGAAGACTTAAATGCATAAAAATAAAGTACCGTAGCCAGATTTTGTTGATATTGTCATCATATCTTTCCATGAGAAAAGTTACTGTCTTACAGAATTTGTTGTTAAAATTATGAAAACCAATTCGATGTGAAGGCATCATAGAACCAAAAAAATTTCGTTGACAATGAATGTGGAAAATTGATATTCTGAAGATGTGCGAAACTGATGTTTCAAAAAACCGTTTTTGAAACAGCTGCGTGCGAAGTTCGGTTTCTCGTGCCTGTGTAGCGTGTGCGAAGTTTCCGATCCTCAAATGTTATGGCAGAATTTATTCGCGCACACCTAACCGTGTGCGAATAAAATCGGCTATTCGCACACTTCACACTCAGTTTTTTCAAAAAATAGTATGTGGGACAAGTGCGCGTAGGTGATTCACGTCTCGTGTGAATGCGACCCTCGCTTCACTCGGTCGGCAAACTTTACACTCGTCTTGAATCTCCTACTTTGCGCACGTGTCGCACAATATACTATTCTTTGCATTAGCGATTAGAATTGCTGCACTATTAAGATAGTTTTGAAAATTTTCTTTATAGCGATTGTATGAAGTTTAACACCAATAGTTTCTCAATTTAGAGACCGAGAAAAATCTGTTCCGAATTTCGCACGGAGTCGTATCATACTTAAATCGCAACACAAAAAAAAACCCCAAAAAAAAGAATTTTGACCGGCTGAAATGAGTGATCGATTTTTGAGATTATACTAATCTGATTCGGGATTATGTATTCAAGATGGCCGTAGTTCTTGGAGTACTACGTAGCTCATCAGGGCCGGTCAAGGGCTAAGGCGAAGAAGGCGGTCGCCTAGCGCCGTAAGGTGACAATTACAAAAGGGCGCCACAAAGATGAAAATGTAGGGGGGGGGGGGGCACCAAACTTTCTTTGACTGCGCCATAAATTAGCCTTTGACCGGTGCTGTAGCTCATATTCGAGCTTCTTATGATTTCTAATCGTGCACTGTACCTTAAAAGTTAAGAAAAGAAAACAATACATGACAACAGAAAATATCTCCTGTTAACACTGTAAAAACTGGAGATCTCTTTTTTTACGGTACCATTTTTTGCGTGTCCTGTTTTTGAATAGGATAACTTCATTCTGTTATTTTCAACGTAAAACAAGTAACTCTGGGAACTTATTAGTGGTCTTATTTTAGTACTATTCGAGACTGTTTTTTCTGAGTCTTATTTTAGTACCTGAAATTAGCCATGAAATAATTCCCTGTTTTTACAGAGAAGTGTGGTTGCCAATTGCGTACGGTCAGACAAAATATTTAGGTTATGACATCAGTGCCAAAAAATGGCGGACATTTTGTTTAGTTTGACGAATTACCTGAAAGCAGATCAAAGTGATCCGAATGGATAGACCATTAAAATCGAGGCAAATGATCCCTGGAGCAAAATACTCTTAAAGAAAAATGGTCCTTTTTTGATTTCAAGCGTGCCAGGTACCTTTATTATTAAAGTTTCAGAAATAAAATAAAAAGACTTGTTCATTTAAAAAATAGGTGCGGTGGGAAGTATCGAGGCTACAATACCTTCAGGTCTATGCTCAGGATCCTTAGGAGTCCTATCAGGGGATGATGGTTTGGGAGACAATCAAAATGAAGAGACTTTAGGAGCTCTGCAAGGTACTCTGCGATTGCAGGACCTGCAGAATTCACCTGACGACATAAATACTGATCAGAATCAGCAGGGTCAAAATTCCAACCAAAACCAGGTGGTGACCGAATTTGGAGCCAGTTTCTGGGTCGATGACATGGCTGGTTTTCCTCTTCCACCACTGGATTTGGATCCACTTCCGCCAGGGCTCTTTAGCCCTTGTTCTGGAACCTACAAGTAAGTCAAATTATTTTTAGTACACTAGAGCTCCCATATAAGAGCAGCTTTGAGGGTTGCTTGGAATTATTCACTGCGCGTACTGCCCGCTTTTATCGTTCCACTACTGGTGGCGACGCATTGTTGACACTCCCTGTCCGCTGAGAAACTGCGTGGACCAGCAGTTCTAGGAGTTCGTAATTCAGATGCGCTTATATGGGAGCTCTAGTGTACTCGTATATATATCAATTTATGTTTAATATCTTCTGCAAAATTAGATAACATGGATACATCTACGTATCCTGATATTCATGAACATAATGTAACTTCAACAGACGCAAAATTAGATTAATATAGTGATGCATTTCAAGACAATAATATCTTGATCTTGCTTCGTATCGCACCGAATTTCAAGAATATTTGTCGCCAAGTAACCAAACGAATTAATATCTGCAAAAATTGATTTGAATAGTTCAAACGGGCACATTTTCTCCTTCCGGTGATGACTCTTTGTCAACACACCAGGGAAGACTTCTTCCATGATTTCTAGTGGCCAAGATGCTCGTCATGCATTATTATTTTCTACCAAAGCAATTTTTCCTTTTTCAAGATTTGATTCTTCATCTCTCTACTTTTCCATATCATGTGGTGAAATAGTTGGTGGATCCTTTTTGTGTACTGGAGAATACGTTAGTGGACGACTGTTCACAATGTACTCAGTAGGGCGTATCGAAAAAATAAAACTTTGGTCTTTCTCTTGGCGGGGGGCTAAGAAGTTTCTCGTGGGTGTTAAAATGATTTCCTGAAAGTTTGAACGAAATCAAAAAATCTCTCAGTTTGCACAACAAGGTCAGAGATCAAAATCATAAAAAATGGCATTTTTGTCGTTATTTTCAAGCGAATAATTTTTTTTCTTATCCACGTGAATGGTGAAATTTGTATACTATGATGATGTAAGTGCCTACATAGTTATAGACCCTATAAAAAATTATCTTATGGTCGCAGACTCAAATTAAAATATCGAAAAATGGTTAAAATACCAAAAAGTGGTAAAAATCGTGAAAAATTGCATTTCATTCGTCATTTTCAGGTCAATAACTGTTTCTTTTTTTGATCCGGGTAAACTGTAAAAGTTGTATACTATTATTATAGAAGGCCCTATGCAGTATAGACCTCAAAAAATTATCTTATGTTTGCACACTCAAGTTAAAGTACAGAAAATGGTGAAAATCACGAAAAATTTCAGTTTTCTTGTTATGTTCAGAACAAAAATTAGTTTTTCTAACTCAAGTGAATAATAAAAGTTACATACTATGATGATATAATATCCTATGCAGTACAGACTCATAAAAAATTTTCTTATGTTTGCACATTCAACTTCAAGTACCGAAAATGGTAAAAAATCACGAACAATTACATTTTCCTCGTTATTTTCAAGCAATACATAACTTTCCATTCTCATCTGGGTGAACAGTAAAAGTTGTAAGCTATGCTACTATAAGTCACTATGCAGTATAGACCTTATATAAAGTGATATTATGCTCGCATTTTAACCAAATTTTTTTAAATTCTGTATTAAAAATAAATAAAAGAAAAATGTAACTTTCATAGTCGGCTTATAGTTAACTTCAGTACATAGTTTCGTCTTATAGTTAACTTCAGTACATAGTTTCGTCTTATAGTTAACTTCAGTACATAGTTTCGGCTTATAATTAACTTCAGTACATAGTTTGTTTACGAATGATATACTAACACATGTATTTGACATTACTTTACTTTTTGTCGTCTAAAATTCTTACAGTTTTATAATTTTGTGTAAGATGTCTCAAGAAAAGTTAAGAAAGTGTGAGATTTTTGGAGATTGTTGTGCGTTGAATGGCAGAAAGTTACCATCTCACATGGATGTCATGAGACACTATTTTCTTGAGTATGAAAATGTGTTGCACGAAGGAAACGGGAAGTATCCATCTTCTTCTAGTTCTGCTAATTAAGATTTGGATTTGGATTTGGAAATCAACTTCGATCCCAATCGTTTCAGATAAAACTCTTGTGGACTTAATCTTAAAAGATCGCACTGCTCTTTTTAATTTGAAAAACGTCTATAAACGAAATACAATAATAAGAAGCCAAACTTCAATAATAAAATCAAGTTGTTCAAGTCAGAAAGCTACAGGCTTTATGATATAGCCATGTGTAAGTGTAAATGTGAATCGTACTTTTGCAAGGAAAAATGATCTGATTCTGACAGGACATTTCTTTTAGATCAAAGAACTTCAAGAAAACAAAGAATACTATTTAAATCTTTGATCAGAAGTGAGCATCTTGGACAGCAAGAAAAACAACGAATTCACGACCAACTGCCGCACGGAAAAGTGGAAGTTGGAAACAAACTTAGAAAACTTCAAATTGATTGCGACAATCTTCCTCATGGAATTACTGGAGAAATATTTTCCATCAATAGTACTGAAAACGAGAAACAGGAGATGGATGAGAGTGAGGATGAGGATGAAGATGAAGATGAAGACGAAGATGAAGATGAAGATAAGCAGTGGTTTCTTAGTAAAATACAATTAATAGAACAAACTAGAATAAGATGTGCAACATTTTCAGCAGCTTGTCACAGATACGGAATAGGAAATAGAAGTGCTGCAGCTCTGGCTTCACTTTTGCGTGACGTAAGTAAGTACATTTCTGAAGTGAAAGGGCTAGTTTTTGACAAAAGAAAAATTTATCAAGAAAGAATAAGAACTAGCACAGAACTGCAAAGACAACAGTCAACATCGGTTGTAAAACTTGAAGCCCTTTACTTTGATGGTAGAAAGATGAAACTTATGGAAAGAGTAAATGATAGAATATTGAAGCAAGCAACACAACGAAAAAAAAACTTCTTTTATTCAAGAACCTGGTTTTAGGTTATTTAGGTTTCGTGTCTTCATCATCTACGGCCGCTGAGGATCTCTCAAATGCAATATTGGTATTTTTCAATAAAAGCGTGATTAATTTACCCTACCTACATTGTATAGGTTGCGATGGATCGTCTGTCAGCTTTATGGAAACGAATTGCCACTGAAGCATCTATTCATAAAACTTGATGATAAAACTTCTGGTCCTACTGACTACTCTGGTCCTGTTGGTAAAATGTTACCTTCGCGTGAAAAACTAACAGTTGTCAACTTTGATCCAGTTCAATCTCCAAATCATCTAATAGTCACCACAAATGATCTCAGCTTAGACTAGAAGTTCCTTCTCGATATTTCGACAGCTGTTACAACAGGAGAGTGTCATTCGGAGTTGGCAAAAAGAAGTCCCAGAAAATTGTCAGAAGCCAGATTTATGACAAAGGTACTATAAGTAGAATAATTCAAACCTACATGGGAACAGAACAATCGTTTCCGAATTGCGAGTTCTAGTTAAATTTGTTGTATGTGTTTATATACCCATGTCGTTTCAAATCAAATGTCAACCAACAGTCATAGACGGCCCCAAGCACTTTTGGAACAGCATTCGTTTCACAAAATACCTTGAAGATGATCTGCGTGAGATGATAGATGAAGTAATCCAAAATAATGGATATTTCGGACATGCAGAGAATATTCTGCTTGCCATGCTGTTCGACAAAAGGCAAACAACTCGTAATCAAGCAGTGTCTCGCATTCTCTCAGCAAGAGAATCTGGTAAAAAAGGAATTAAAAATTTTGAAATTCCTGTTCTGAATTTTGATGCTAAGGATTACGTAGACCTCATCGATCGAAGGCATTGTGCTGTAACGGACCCTCCTCTAACAAGAGCTATGTCAAAAGAAGACTTGCTGGAATTCACCCAGAAAGACAAAACTCATCTTTCCTTCCCAGATATTTTCAAAATTCCACGTCACACTCAAGCGGTTGAAAGATGCGTAAAAGAGGTTGCAGTCACCTCTCGCCAAGTTTATTTATCTCGAGCAAAGGATGAAGTCATCAGACCGTCTTTTCAGATCCGAAAAGCCCTCCCAGTCGTTAAAAGCAAATTTCAGTTTCATACATAGGAAACTTCTTACCCAATTTAAGTCAAATAGAATACTCTATCACATTTTCCTGTATTTCAGTAAGTTTTTGAACACAACTGGTTCACAAAATAAATAAATTCTATTGAGCATAACAAGGAAAATGAAATTATTCGTGATTTTCACAATTTTCTGTGCTTTAACTTGGACGTGCAAACATAAGATAATTTTTTATGAGGTCTATACTCCATAGGGACTTCTATGATGATAGTATACAACTTTTATGATTTACCCGGTTAAAAAAAAACAGTTATTGACCTGGAAATAACGAGTAAAACGCAATTTTTCGCGATTTTTACCGTTTTTTGGTTCTTTAACTGGAGTCTGCGACCATCAGATAATTTTTGATAGGGTTTATACTACATAGGCACTTATATCATTATCGTATACAACTTTTACTGTTCACTTGGATAAGAAAAAAAATTATTCGCTTGAAAATAACGTCAAAAATGCCATTTTTCATGATTTTGACCTTTGACCTCGTTGTGCAAACTAAGAAAATTTTTTTATCTTGCTCAAACTTTCAGGAAATCATTTTAGCACCCACTAAAAACTTTTCAGCCCCCCCCCCCACCACCCGCCAAAGGAAAGATCAAAATTTTATTTTTTTGATACGCCCTAATACTCAGCTTCTGCGAATAAAGTCATTAAGACTTGATCTGTAGGATGTGCATCTTTCAAAATTCCATTTATAGTTCACTCGAAACTTCCTATTATGTAGAAGTTCCCAACATCCGCCCATGTGAGGAGATACTGGAGGGATGAAGCGCCAATCAATTTTGCAATTGGTCATTTCGTCTTTTATTCTATCTTGATCTAAATCTTCTAAAACATTAAGTAACTCTCTGTTAGCTGATTTTAAATTAGTTTCGTTGTCCGACCATATTATTTCAACCTTTCCTCTTCGTGACAGAAGTCTTCGAATGGTCATTATGCACAAGGCCGAAGTAATCCATTGCGGTATCTGGGAATGGTTTCTCATGAATTATAAGTCGCTCTTTTGGTAATAATCTCATGATAGACTGTGAAGGATTTAATTTTCTGTTCCTACAAAACATGAAGTTAAAAGAAATTTTTCTAACGCAATTTTGTATCTTGGTAATCCAAAATGAGCTTATTCTTCATTCATTAATTACTGCTTCGGTTCCTTGATGTCCATTTCTTTCATGATGATGTATTATCATAGATTTTACATACGGGTGACTTGCATCTGGATAGATAGGATTTTTTTGTTATGACTTCAAGACAGCATGTTCTAATCTTCCTTCGATTTTTGGGACACCAATTTCTTTATCTCAGTATTCCGTTCTTGTTCTGTTTTTCTTCTGTTATGTTCTTCAAGTCTGGTGGGAAACACTTCACCTAGACAGATTCCCACCATTGTATTTCAGCCCGTTCCAGTTCGTCAAGTTCCAGTGTTCCTAATTTTCGATCTGATCTAGGTAATATTGCATTATTGATAAACCTTTTATCCACGCAACTGTTCTAAAAATGCATAACCCTGAATAGTAACTTTTTATTCTAGACATACATTCAGATTCTTCAGTTGTGGCAAGTAAACTGATCATCAGCCACGTCTTCTTACCTTGAAACCCAATGCCAATCAACTGCACTGCTTGATTCTAAAACTTCCGCCACTCGTTCGGCAATGAAACTAAAGTAGGAGCCCCTCATTTCTCTTGACTGCAGCTCGCTCCATAAGAGTCCTAGAATTTTTTAATCAAGAGCACCTGAAAGCCCAAAGTCTTCCGAATTCAACGGTAAGGTCACTTTTATCCAAAAAAAAACTTGTGTCAATCTTTAGAAGGTAAAACATCATTAATTTTTAACTATATTCAAATTTTCCGACGGATTTCAAATGAAAGCGGTAAAAGTCGTCAAGATCCGAAATAAAAATAAAAATATTTGAATTAGATCAAAAACTACAGAACTTCAAAGAAGAAATGAGGTACCTGGACCCAATATGGCCTAGTACCCAATATGGCCTAATACTCAATATGGCCTAATAACGTGATCTCACTTTTTGATATTATGTGGTGTCATCAATATGCCGGTGCCGTTAAACCGAAGCGGCTAATGTAATCATACGTTATCACAAGTTCTCTGGTTATATTAGAAGGATGTTTTTGGGGCACATGCTTTGTTGACGACGTCTCTTATAATTTCATGCGACTAAGTTTAAGCTTATAATAATTATTTAAAATAGGCTTTAAAAATTCATTTTGCACCTGTAGATAGTGTCAGGGGAGGCATAACTACTATGATATGTATGGAGAGCTATATACATGGGAAAATTCCATGTATGGAATTCCATACATGGGATTTAGATAGGGTATCGGAAATCTTTTCGGAAATTTCGATGCTTTGTATAAGTTGATCAACGATTTTATTTCGCAAAACTCACACCGGGCTTCGGTCTTTGTGAAAGTGTAAATAATTAAATTATAAATTGTTTGTAAATGTCAATAAATGACTTAACGCAGTTACTAATCTTCATTCCAGTTCTCCTGTTAATTTTTAAGATGTAAACTTTTAACCCCCTCACCCCTCACCCTCCTCCCCC
>JAUMHM010000078.1:707241-718357 GCA_032362435.1 Melikaiella ostensackeni
GTTTCGAGTTCAGAAAAGTTTCACTTTGACTGATTTAATTTGTAGTTTAGTTTTGATTAATTCAAATTTGAAAATTCAATCTTTTGAAGCTGAAATTTTTTCTATTTGAAGTAATCAAAACTAAACTACAAATTAAATCAGTCAAAGTGAAACTTCTTTGATCGCGAAACATTTAAAATAAACAAATTTCCTCTTTTCTCATTCAATAAAAATATTGAAAATGAAAAAATTTTCTCTTCCAACTCAAAAAAAATATATTCCCCAAAATGTTAAAAAAACAGAACTTGTCCTCTGTCAACTCAATCAAAATGTTAAAAACATAAAATTCCCTCTTCCAATTCAGAAAGGAAATTAAAAACAAAATTTTCCTGCCTTTCAACTCAGTAAAAATGTTAAAAATAAAAAAGGTCCCGCTTTCAACGAAATAAATAAATAAACTCCCTCTTGAAATTCAGAAAAAAACTGAAGACCAAAATTTCCTCTTTTCCAATCCAATAAAAATGTAAAAAATGAAAAATTTTCCTCTTGCAGCTCAAAAAAAAAGTGTTCGCTCCTTTTATCTTAAAAAAATGTAAAAAAAAATAAGAAAATTTGTCTTCTTTTAACTCAATACAAATTTTAAAAACAAAAAATTCTCTCTTCTACCTCAATAAGAATAGAAGAATTTTAAATTGTGAATCTTCCAAATTTAACTACACATTAAAAAGAAAACATTCAAAATGACATTTTAAATATTAGAAACTTTCTAAATTGAAGAAATCTACACTTCGTTCAAAACGGAATACTTTTTAAATTAGTATTGTGAACTTAAAACTTTTCTTATAATGGAATCCTTTGAAGTTGAATTAATCTACTTTAAATCGTTTAAAATAAACGACTGTCAAATTGTGACTTATGCTTTTCAAAATTCTACAATTTCAGTTACAAATGAAAAATTTTCCAAAATGGAACAACCCAAATGGTAACATTTATAATTGAAAGTTTAGCACTCAACAATTTGCAATTATTAAACAAATCATTAACTATTTGTACTATCAATTTTATAAATAAAAATTTGGAGACTTAAGATTAAGCCTAACCTGATACAGTGCCTTTCAACTGAAAAAAAAAACGTGAAAAAACGTGACTATTCAAAACTGACGAATTTTCCATTGTAAATCTTCAAAATTGAACTACATATTCCAAACAAACGTTTAAAATTAAATCACTTTAAACTATAAAAATTCAAAATTAATGAATCTTCAATTGTAATTCTTAAAAATTAAAGAATTTTCAATTGAAAATCTTTAAAATTTAAAAGGTAAAGGTTAAAAGGTTCAAAATGACATTTTAAATAATGGAAACTTTCGAAACTGAACGATTGCAAACTTCGTTTAAAACTGAACACTTTTTAAATTAGAATTCTGAAATTTTATAAATTTCAAAAGATTGCAATGAACACTAAATACTTTAAAGAATTTGAAAGGAATTTCAAATTAATTTTAAATATTTCTTTGTAATCCAAAATATTGTAAAGGATATTAAGAAGATTTGAGGATACTTAGAAAGAATTAAGGGTTTCAAAAAATTAAAAAAAAAATGTTTGATATCAGTTTTTTAAATGAGCTCTAGGAATTTTTTAATATTTTAAGGGATTTAAAAGGAATACTAAATATTTTGAGGGTATTTAGAGAATTTAAATGATTAAAAAGATATAATAATTGTGAATTTAAAGATTTAAGATTAAAGAATTTTTAATTAAAGACAATAGAAATTAAATAAATTGTCAGAAAATTTGAAGCGTAGTTAAGTTTTTTTTTTTTTCAAATTTTTAAGTGTTTTAATTTGGTTTCTCCAAGAACTTGAAATTTTTAGCAAAATATAACAAAACATTTCCGATCAAAATTCGTTTGCAACTTAAATTATTCAACTTCCAAACGAAAAACATTAAAAACTATCCAATTACAAAACAGAAGCCACGCAAAAAAAATGAGAAACAAAAATTTCTCCCGTTCTAAATCAATAAAAATTGAAGAATTTTAAATTGTAAAGTAGAATTGTGAAATGAAAAACTTTTCTTGTACTGGAATTCTATAAAGTTCAATTATTTTACTTTAAATCGTTTAAAATTAATAATTGTCAAATTGTGATTTAAACTTTTCAAAATTCAACAATTTCAATCACAAACGATAAATTTACAAAATAGTTTAATTTTTAAAATGTTTAGTTAATTTATATTTACAGTTAATCGACTTGAAACGTTTTACTACCAAAATTGTTGAATTTCAAACACTCAATTAACCTCTAAAAATAAAAGCTTTACACTACATACTTCGTGCCTTTACCAAATCAAAACCAAAATAACTGAATTTTTCACGTCCTAAATTTTTCCACTTCGCGTATGTACAGTTTCATGAAGTAGCTTCACGTTAGTTTAGGTTCAGCCACTCCATACAAATATAATTATAACCTCCAAAACAAACCTCTAACTCAAAAAAGAAAAACTGAGACACAATCCACAAAAAAAATCCGTTTCACGATGGTCAGAATAAACCAATTTCGAGATCCGATTTCCAGTTCCACTTTCCACTTAAAACTGATTGTGAGGCATCGTGACAGCTTTTGCCATGAACCCCCAAGAACACAGATTCACAGCATTTTCTTTCTCAGTCTAAAAAATAAACAACCGGAAGCAAATTCCTGGTAAAAATTACATTTGGCTTAACTTCCCTACACTTTTTAACTCAGAAATAGTCTCTAAAATGGGAAAATCACGGGGTTTGAGAGACAGGAGCGGCCGCTTAGCTTTTGTGCGACTTTTACTTTTTAGGTTACATTCGCGCGCGCCGGCTTGTCGTGATTCGTAAATCGAATTCGCAGAAGCGAAAAGCGTGTGAGGAAATCGAGCGAAAAAAGGTTAAAAATTCGATGGGAAAATGACGTACCGTTAAAGAAAATTGGACGAAAAAACTGTCGGAGAAACAACAGGAAGACACAGTACCACCAAAACGTAGTCACTAGCTTCCACTGGCTGGGGCTAATGTTTTTAAGATGAGTAGTAGAGACTGGTTGAGTCAAAGCAGGGTTGGGTAGGTCAAATAATAAGTAGTTTACGTACATTTACAGTACTTTACGCCATTAGTTTTCTAGATAATGTAAAATACGCATTTTACCTTTAAAAAAGGTGTAAAAACCTGACAATTTAGATTTAAAAAAACCGAAATGACTCAACCTAGAAGAAAACAAAGATGGCGTAAAAGTGGAGACGGTCTGGGCATGCTGGAAAACCTATATTTTTTCTAGCTCGACCAATTAAATTTGCAAAAACATTCAGACCATGTATTATTATGATATTAGGTATTTTGATTTGGTAAAGGAAAATCCAAGATGTCTGAACGCTAAACGCTGAAAGCCAAAGAATAATACGAAATGCATTGGGCGAAACTTGATTTTTTTAATAACTGTGGAAAAAGTGATTTTACACCATAAGTATATATTTGGATAATAAATTTTTTTTTCAAAGGCGACGATCACACGACTCAAAATTGCCTTCATCCACGCCCATGATGCACACAATACTTTTTGTCCGATCCCCCCTTGAAAATCCAACTTTTCACGCATGTGAAGCAGGTGCGGAATGCGTATAATACTATAATACAATCTGAATCTCTGATAACGTTTCGTCAATAACGTGAATTTGGCTACAAATATGGTACCAACCAAGATGCTCGTCTTTTTGACTTGACTTGGAGTCACATTCACTTCGATCTACTTTATCCTTTCAAAGTCATTACGCCCGGTGAAGCCGGCGTAAAATTATGTCAGCCCGCTCACGAAGTGTGCATGGATAGTTGTCACTTGACATAAAACTGGCCACATTGCGCCCGCTTCACATGCGTGAAAAGTTGCGGTTTCAAGCGGGGTGGAACAAAATTTAAATTTCGTCCCATTAGGTTATTTCACAATCACTACCTGTTCAGAAAAGATTCACTTATCGTCGGCTATCGTGAATAATGGGTTTGCAAAATACATTGCTGTCATTATAAAAAACACCAATTATGAATTTATAAAACAAAGTATGATAGAATATCGGCTGTTGGATTTACCACCGGAAAAAATAAAGATCCTTTATTTAGTTACGTGCTGTTTTGAAGTATAGTAACAACGAAGTAATTTGTAGTGAAAAATCGTCTAAACAGCTATCTGGTAAAGAAGGGCTCACCACTTTCGACAAGTGTTGAGTGACACGAGAAGTACCTGACTGACAGAAAGTTTTCATGTTATTTTTTTTCTTCGGTTTTCAGGAATCCTGTAAACTGTACAAAGGGTTAGGGTTGTTACGATAAGTCGGTAGGTAGAGGGAAATAAAGGACTAGGGTTGAGTTGGACGAAGTTTTTTTGGGGAGGCTAATTGACCTAGTCTTCGCGATTGACACTTTCAGACATGTCAGTCAATGACTGGCTTCTGGTGAGCCCTGTGGTAGAAGTTATCTATAACTTTAAAAAGTAAACAAATACCAAAAAGCCAAAAAATGTAAGTCCAGTATCTTTTTTTATTTTCACGTTATAAAAAAGTAATTGTAGATATCAGGAACCTTAAAATCTCGTTTAATTTTCAGAATTTAGACCAGAATTTCTGTTTTTCTAAAAATAATGTAACAGTGTTAAAAATCTAACTTTCTCCACATACCATAGCTTCAAATCACACTGTCAGGTTCAATAGTATTTACTCAACATTTAAAAATCATTTTTTAATCGTAAAAGAGCACTAAAATTCTTTTTTTCACAGAACTCACACTTGTTTACTTTTTAAAGTTCTAAATTACCTCAACCAAATAGCTTTTCGTTGATTTTTTTAGTATAATCTTCTTTGCCATTACTTCAATATAGCACGCAACTAAAAGAAGGATCTTTTCTTTTCCCGACAATAAATCCAACTACTAATATTCTTTCACTTTACTTTAAAAATTTTTTAACAATAATTTGTATAAGGACAGCAATGCATTTGTTATATAAATAACCTAATGCAATTGGCATAATTAGGTGTTTCAGGTAAGGGGAAATTCAAGACGGCTGAACACTGCGGGCCAAAAATAATACCAATAGACCTTTTCATTTCAATTTGGTAGTAAGCCGTTCCCGCGAGTTCAAAAGTTTGGGCCCGGCTCTGTAAAATTTACGTAAAATGTGTAGCATTTTAAAACTTTTTTTTTTACTTCAATTACGTATTTGGTGCAAATTTAATAAAGGATAATGTAGAAGAACTCATAGATGATCTAATAAGAAAATCACTGGTCTGTTAGAATTATCGGATTAACGAGAAAAAAATAATTAGAGGCAGAGTGCAAGAGTGCGAAGTTATGATGTCCATGTATGTTTTACAGCACTATACAAGAAATTAATCTTACTAAAATCTTTATTTACCAATATATTTTGCATCCATACTTAGAAAACGCAGTGTATTTTCAAAAAAGTCGGATACGTGCGTATCATAAAGGTTAGATTATATTGAGGATATGAACAAATAATCTTGCATTTTTAGCACTTATCATGGGCCTTCTTGTGAACTGTTAAATTGATCTGATTAAATTCACCCTTCCTGAACTTCAGAAGTGATTGCGAAAGAGAAATAAGATAGAAAATACACTTCCCACAAAATGCCTTCGTACACCTATCACTTTTATATTTATCTGTATTATAAACATCGTTTCTTCGACTCTTCTAATTTTTTCTGCATACCATTTATCTAACATCAGGATCCATTAATTTTATTCAATTTTTCTTTAAACTGCCCTCTAAGTATTTTTAAAATCATGTTTACTAACAAATGTAATGGTATTTTAACAAAGAGGGCCGAATTTCGACCAACTTGACAGAAAAGTTAATTATTTTTCGCAAACACGCATCAAAAAGTAATTGAAATGAAAAGCATATTGCATGGGACAAAACTTTATTTTTTTAATAACTTGGAAAATAATGATTTTAGACCATAAGTCTATTTTGATAATATTTTCGATTCTTCAATAGCTATTTAATTAAATAATAACATCGATTATTGGTTTAGTGCTTGGCCCTCGGTGTTCGGCCACCTTGCTGACGTCACATCTTGAAATACCTTATAGCCGCAGCTTAAAAAAAAAACTCGAGTGACGCGTCACTTCACAGCCCTGGGTCAACGTTTTCAACTCATTTGGAACCGATCATCAAATTAAAGTGAACCCATGACTTTTGTACGAGATTCTTCGACATCGTGGATGCACTTGCACTTTAACTTACACTTGCAATTTTGTGAGGGGAAAGTTCAGGGCGTCTCACCGGCTCCTCGACTAAATTAGTAGAGTAAACAGCTTTTCTACACTTCATTTTACTTAAGCGAAAAAATGTTTAACTAGGGAAGCCCCATAAGAAAATGCAGGTGGTGTGACACGTGGCGCCCTCCCATGCGTAAGACTAACGCACTAGAGAAGGCAAACAAACATGGCCTGAATGAGAGCGAATTCGAAACCTTTGAAACCAAAATGAAATTTAATTATTTATTTATTAACAAGTTTTTGTTTCACGAGATGCAAATGCAAAATAATAACGTAGACCGAATCCGTTCTAAATCAATCAAGTAATCAAAAGGTTTGTTGACAATTTTTTGTTTAAATTCATTTTAATTTATGGACATACAAAAAATCGTTTTTTTGAGGAAAAAATTTTTTTCCTTTGTACCAGTGACTTTCCTATAACCCATATAGGCTTAATTCAATGCAGGGACACTTGTGGAATATGAATAATTGATAAAATGATTGACGTATTTGTTATGAACAATTTAAGTTAATTAATATGCAAGTTGGGTGCTTGACGGTAGAATTTTTTTTCACTGGAAGTACGATAAATTGGCAGAGGTATATCAGTGATACTCAAAAATTAATTAAAAGTTGATAATCATTATTTTTATAAACAAATTTGATAAGCAATAACAAGAAATTCGTTTATTTACGTAGAAAAAATTGTTCTTCTGCCTATATAGTTTAAAGTACATCAAGGAAGGTGTACGATCAGAAATGATTATCTTAAAAAAACAATTGCAATTAGTTCCTTTTTTTGAAAAACCTCCCCACACATGAGTTTGAAAACTGCCTTCTATACGTTTTTAATTAACAGCATTCTTTAAAGATTTAAAATTGAAATTTATACAATTTTATAGATTTGCAATCGGAAATTCTTCAGTTATGAACAGTAAAAATGATAGCGTTGATTTATTTTTTTGAAACTCTTATGATTTTTTGCATATGTAACATATTTTTCCGTATATAAAAAAAAAAGAAACTTCAAGTTACTTCAATCAGTGACTGAAAATGTAACAAGTTACTATTTTCACGAAGTAACTGTAGCTTTAATTAGTTTATTTTTTAAGGAACTTCCCAACATGACACGTGAGTTTAAAAACTGTCTATTTTACATTTTTAATAAACAGCATTAATTTGTTGTCGAGGATTTTAACACGCTACTTTGATCAGTGGATAGTGTTTAAGCTCTTTTTGAATTTGTGATGCAAACCTATGTGCCATTTTGAATCGAATAGTGATAATTTTACATGCATACTCGACGAATTAAATCTAATTAAAAAACCGTGAATTTGATTTTAAGGTGTTTCGGGGTCAGGATCAGCTTCGATTCTCGTGCTTTCATTTTTTGAAGCCTAAAATGCATACAAATTAAGTACCGTAGTCAGATTTTGTTGACATTTTCATCAAAACTATCATTGGTTGAAGCTCAGTGTGATGGGCTAATTCGGCGAAATTGATTGCTTCATTTTCAGGTTATTGGAAAGGGAACGCGCGATTGAAGGTGTGTGGAATACAGACGAAGTGATTCGACTCAATTGGTCGTCATTCACACATGTAATCGGAAATATGGTCTGCGGAGGCTATAAAACGACTGCAACATCAGCGAAAGCAAGGATGCGATACTGAGTGCAAACCCAAGCACTTTGACTTGGGCACATGTTGTGCCAACTCAGCGAAAACGCAGGCTCTCATATCGTCAAAGGGGAGAGATTATTATGCCTGTGTTCGACAGCTGGCTGCAATCACGACCTGCACTGTATCTACTATATGTATCATGCATTTTCCAAACTTCGACCCTTTATCAGATTACATGTCTTTCAAAGGAAAAGCATAGGAATCTAAAATTCCTTCAGAATTAATTCTATTACGTGATTTAAAATTTTTATGAAATAATATAAACACATTTTCTTACAAATAAGTTGATTCAGAGACAGTTCTTCTTAAAATAAGAAAGAGCCCTATGGGCCTATGGCCATAGATCAAGGCGACTATCTGAGATGAATAAGTCGACCATCCGAGATGATCAAATCGACCCTCTATGTGTATGATGATCAGGTTAGCCCTTTGAGATGATCGAGTTGACCATCCGAGATGATCAAGTCGACTCTCTGAGATGATCGATTTGAACCTCTTGTTTAAACCATCTAGAGGTAGTCTAAACGTTTAGACGTTCAGGCTGATCTTCTATTTTTCTCTGTGTATCTGTCTGATTTGAAATCATTCAGTCTGGAATTATTTCATGTTTGATAATGAATATAAATTGAAGTGTTCTGTGATAACTGCAACTATAAAAGAAAATTATTTATGCGCGCGGACACCCGAAATGCCCGCTGGAGAAGCGTGTAAAAGTGGTAATCCCAAAACACACTACTCACCCAATGGGGGTCGAGGTGCGGGCGGGTTGAGGAGCCAAAGTTTCGCTTCAAAAGCGGAGAACTTAACTGAGTTAACTTGGCTGCCGAACGAAACTTTCCGACAACTTTAAGTAGTCGCCTCCACCCAGCCTTTCCTCTTCTCCAACCTAGCCTCCGCTTCTCCCTTTCGTCTCCTGTCCAACCCTCTTTCATAGGAGAGATACGAAGCACACCCCTCGCACCGATTCATCCGCGAAATCCTCGCCTAAAGTCTAAATGCCTCGACTCCGTAACCTGGCTATTCGCTTATCTCTAGAATCTAGGACATCCTGTTGGTGCTGGATTCGCTTATCACTATATGTTCGAAAGAAATGACCTCATGCATCATCTACAAAATATTACAACTATTTCATAAAAAAGAGACAGAACGCTTTCAATGAACTGCTTTTTGGAAGTGTTAAAGATCGGAAGTTTGCGCAAGCCTTATAACGTAGAATCTTTCAAGCTGGAAACGCTCGCGTTAAGCTGTTTCGAGTTGTAGTACACACAACTCTCGATATACTACGCCTCGGCTTACTGCGTCCCTAGAATTCTGTCAGCTTGCACTCTATGACAAGGGAATCCGGGGGACAGGGGAAGACGCGCGGCGACCTTGACGCAATCACGCAGTACCGTAGCGACAAAGCGGGCAACTCGCACACTCGCGTACATATTTCGCATTTATTTTTAAATACACGCAAAAAATTCTTTTTTTATTAATTAGTCTTTATTATTTAAAAAGGTCCATCCTTTATGATAACAAGAATCTACATTTGTACAAAATACAGTTAATTAATATTATGTATTCCCACTGGAAATGGTTCATACGGCCCTGAATCTTTTCATCGTAGAAATTCTTGAAAGAGTCTCACGGTCAAAGTAAGCAATGCTCGAGATTCGAGATAACTCGAGGTTCCAGTATAATTAGCAAATTTGTGAAATCAAATAGAAGTCACTTATGAACGTTTTTATACTCCTGAATTTCTGGTGATCCATGCATTTTTTTAATGTTGGATTTTTTTTGATTTTCAGAAATTTAGGAGTATAAAAAAATTTATCAGTGCCTTCTATTTAATTTCCCAAATTTGCAGCTCGATATCTCAATTCGGATGCACGTGAGTTGTTGCGAAAACTATGTCCAAAAATGAAGTTTTGAATTTTTTGGCGGATGGAGAACTAGTGTGACGCCACTGTGAAGACTATCTTTTTGTCTCTGGAGTGTAATGAGCCACCCAGGTTTCATCTCCTGTAACAATAGAGCTCAAAAGATCCTCACCTTCCAGTTCAAACCGCTCAAGGAACTCGTGAGCGCTAGCGACGCGATTCACTCTATGCTGCTATGTCAGCTGTTTTGTCTGTCTCCTTCTCAACAACATCCGCTCTTGAAATTTTCGCTTCTCTCATCCATTCTGCGCGCGCGTACCCAGCCTTCCGCTCGCCG
The DNA here is from genome assembly GCA_032362435.1 of Melikaiella ostensackeni. NCBI lineage: Eukaryota > Metazoa > Arthropoda > Insecta > Hymenoptera > Cynipidae > Melikaiella > Melikaiella ostensackeni. The sequence goes on from JAUMHM010000078.1 coordinate 717,390, forward strand.
GTGTAAAGACGACCTTTGACATGTTTCACGCAAACTGACACTACGGGGTTAGTTTTCGTACTATCGAGGTCCTCCAGGTCCTCCTGTGCTCGTTGTGCTCAGGAGAACCCTCTCTACCACTTAGTGTTGCCAAACTTGGTAAAAAAATTCCCACAGCCCAAAATCGTAACAGGACTCTTACTTTCTGGACAACCCTCGTACACACACAATTCATAAAATGGAACAATTAAAACTGTAGCGTTCAAAGAATAAATTTAGCTCTCTGAAATTGTAACGATACGAGGCTTTATTTTCCAAACAATTCAGTTTCAAATTGTTTAGTTTTGATTATTTCATTTATAATTTTATTTTAATTCAACAGTCGAATATTGCTAAATATTTTTGAAAAATTGAAATTGAATGGGTTGAAAATGGAATATTTTCCACTGAAAAACATATTTGAATAGGGTTTGAAATTGAATAAAAGTGTTGAATTATGAATCTATTAATATAAAACTATCAAATGGAAAATTTTTTAAATAAAAAATTTTAGAATTACGCATTGTAATCTGCATGATTTCAAAATTGAAAAAGTTAACAATTCACTTAACATTTTAAAAAAAGTTGAAGTCGAACTCATTTTAAATTGTATTATATCATGTAATATGAAATCTGTGATATTTCAAGTGATTGGATAGATTTTTCTTCTAAGAACTTGTAAAATTCCTGGTCAAAAAATAAATTCACTGTCATTTCCCGGTTTTCCGGTCAAGCAACCACCCTGGTGATGCAAAATTTAAAAATGATTACTCTTAACAACTAAACTTACAGATCCTAATTTGAGAATACTTCAATTTTAAACGAAGTTTGTTATCGTCCAAATTTTGAGGCCTTAAAACTAAAAATGTTTTGTAGATAGATATTTATTTAATTTTCAGCCCAACGGCCTTGAAAATTGGACTTGGTTTACATTTCCTTTTCTTAACCAT
>JAUMHM010000078.1:747546-767565 GCA_032362435.1 Melikaiella ostensackeni
TCAGATACCATTTTTTAGAGTTGAATCATCAGATATTATCTTTTACAGTGGTATCCCCAGATACGACCTTTTTACCTCCATCCGCAGATACTACCTTTTCCTAATGGAATTGAGATACCACCTTTTGTGAACCGTCGCTAAGTGAGGAATTGTCCCATACCCTTGTTAGTTGTTACCCTCTATCGCCCAAGTTCTCAGGTCCTCCCGTGCAACCTATCAGGGTGTCCTATCAAAGCTCCGAGGCCTTCAAGGTCTAAGGTCTTAGATAAGTAAATGAGAATTTTTTATTAAAAGTATAAAAGTAAATGAAAAATAAATAAATAAAAGTCTTTAGTCTTAAATTCTCCTTTTCATTGTAACGTACAGTAGTAGCACATTATATCCTGCCCCTTTCCAGTCTTTTGTGGAAATTTCGAGAAGTCTTTTCCGTTTCATATCTTCAAAATTCTCATTCTGTGATTAAATTAAGAATTAAAATTAATTATAAAAATAAAAGTAAATAAAAGTAAATAAAAAAAAAATGAATAAATGTCTTGAGTCGTCAATTTTCCTTTTCATTGACATGTTGTACTGGTCGTCTTCCCCTTTCCAGTCTCTGGAAATTTTCAGAAGTCTGTTCCTTTTAATACATTCAAAATTCTCATTGGATGATTTATTTGAAAATGGTTTTTAATTGAAAAAGTAAAAATTAATAGCAAAAAAATAAAATTAAATAAAAAAAAAGTAATAAATGAATCAATGTCTATAGTCTTCAATTTTCCTTTTCATCGACATCTTTTACTGATCCTCTTTCCCGTTCCAATCTTTTGTGCAAATTTTTAGAATTTTATATACATAGTTATTTAAAAATAAAAATGTAACTTATTGTATAGAATGTAATCTTTTAATTCACATTCATTGTAAAATTTAAAATTTAGTATTGAAAATTATTAATATTCTAATTTTTGAAAAATTTTCAAATGAGAATCACTGTGGGGTGGGGGGTTGGCGCACGAAGCGCGCAGGGGGTCGTGGCCCCCATAGCTTCATCATAATAAAAAATATTTAGATCGCCCTAGGCCACCTTAAAAATTGCCGCCCTTTTTAATTTTTATTAGTAGTTTTTTTTTCGATTGCAGAGCTTACAAACAAAGAGAAAACAATATGAGTAAAAAACGGACTACTTGTTCTGTAATAATAAAAACTATTTAGATCGCTCTAGGCCACTCTAAAAATTGCCGCCCTCATTCAATTTTCTTTACATGAGGCCTCACAGACCGGGCCCTATATCCCTAAAAAGAATTTAATATTTTAGATGAAATATTCGACTTTAATATGCAACTGTAAATTGAAGACATTCAACCTTAAACAATTTTAAATTGAGATGGTCAAAAAAAAAGTGCTTATTTGCATAATTTTTATATTTTCAAGGATCCCAATTTTTTGTAATATTTCTGTAGGTCAGAAAAGTTTAAACATCTAAATTTAAAGTAAATGTTTTTCTTGGTAATATATTTTGATATATTGATTATATATTGATTGATTGATTTTTATTTAAGGTGCCATATGAACTACTGAATAAAAAATTTCGCTCTGCACAAAAAACTCTTGATCGGGAGGTATCTCATGTGCAGTCAGCAGCAAACGAACTAGAAAAAGGTCTAACCGAAAGTGGCACAGGGGTACCAACAGGAGAAATTACTCGTCTTCTGGGAGGAGTTGTCGCGAGACTTCAGGTTCTAAAACGTAAAGCTGAAGAGTCCATAGCAGAAGAACTGCAGGCTGGGATGGTTTGCAAAAGACGATTGGATCACTTAAAGGAACACGCTAATACATCTCCAAGTGCTGTTAACCAATGGCGAAGGCAAAGACTAGATCGAATGCTCGTCGAGTACTTCCTTCGAAAGGGATATTACAAGACAGCAATGCAATTGGCTGACGCTAGTGATCTCAGAGATTTAACTAATATAGGTATTCAAGAAATTGAGATAATTATCTAGCTCTTTGAAATAATTTCCCAATTTACCCTCTTGACAATAATTTCAGATGTCTTCATGGTTTCAAAGGAGGTCGAAAACTCTCTCGCAAATCATGAAACTGCACGATGTCTCGGTTGGTGTCACGACAATCGTTCCAAGCTCCGAAAATTGGGAAGCACAATGGAGTTCAATCTGCGCGTTCAAGAATTCATAGAATTAGTTCGAGCAGATCGTAGACTCGACGCCGTTAAACACGCCAGAAAGTGTTTTTCAAACTACGACGACTATCAGCTTCAGGAAATCCAATGCTGTATGGGACAGTTGGCTTTTCCAGCAAATCCTTACAACAGTCCCTACAAAGATCTTTTGGATGAGAAACGGTAATAAGAAACTCAATAGTATATTGTGTGGCGAGGGAAGTAAGTTAGTCTTTACTACCTTCTTCTTAGTCTGCGTTGGCACTATACCTGCTTAATGACAAAATTTTGTATACCCGGCCATGACTAAGTTGCGGGAGTGTGTACTCCACTGAATCTGAAACATAGTGTTGGACAGGGCTCTACTGTGCTAACTTTTAAGAGGTGGCAGTCAGTCCGGTTTCCCGACATAAGTAGCAAGGCGGCGAAATTCAAAAGGTAATGGGCCGGCAACTCCGTGCGGGCGGAACCCTTCAATAGAAAGGTTTCTCCCGCACAAGGCGGCCAAGGTTTAATTGAGGTCCATTCTCTAGGGGTAGTGAATGATAAGAACCAGGGGTTTTTTAACTGTATTTTTGTAATATCGTTGGATGAGGAGGACACCTTTATTTGCTCCTATTTCTGTAAAGTAATTGTGGAAAATTTCGTCGAGGTTTGAGAAAATAAATTCGTGAAAATCACTGATTTAGAGAACCGGTTTTGAATAATGTTATCTAGTGTAAAAAGTATAGCTATGTCTTAAATTGAGAAAATAGAGACAAAGTTTGATAGTTTCCACATTCGAGTTAGTTAGTTGTGTAAAAATTGATATAGTCCTGAAACTCATTTTCCAATTGGTCTATAAAATGCGATCTAGGGGAGGGGCTTTTTTGGACTAGTCTGCCTATTGCGGTGTTAATATTAGGAGAAAATAGGAGGTTCTCGTATGAAAATTTATCCTGAGGATGCGTTTTTGATCTGCTGATCCGATGTTTGAAGTATTTAACATTACCAAATGCATTCAGAAGGACAAAACGATTTTTAATACCGCTTTTAGTGATTCTAACGCGTTCCAATAGTGCTAGTAACATATCTGAGAGTGGGTGATGGAGGTGTGAAAAGGTTCTAATGACGTATTTTTTGGCCAAAAAGCAAAATGTTTTTTTGAAAGGAGGTTCACAACATTTTGCCATCTTGACGTGTAACGTCCCTGTAACCTACAGCTAATCTTAGTGCTTCGTTATGAATTTTTTCTATTTTTTCAAAGTATTTATGAGACGCGAAGTTGAAAACATGGGATCCGTATTCCAAACTGCTTCTAATGAGGATAGTCTAGTAAAATTAGGAAAACGTTTGAAAACAAATTTTGATCTGGATTTTTTTCTTTTAAGTGAAAGGGGGATATGAGTAGAGTCTAAAAGTGAAAAGTCGGGACTGTACCTATGGACTTCCGGTCGCCATCTTGGAAAATTCGAACGCCCCAGTATCTCTGTTTCTTTTCGTTTTTTCAAAAATTTTGAAGAACCAAAGTTGTAGCTAATGAATTTATTTTTCATTTTTGAGCTACTTTATGAAACTTGTGCTTGTAAAAATGTGCATATTAAATGTTAAGGACGTAACTACCTTCAATTTGAATGTTCAACGAAGTTTTTATGATTTATTCTTCGAAAATTATGGATGCTCAAAGTCGACCGCGCGGATTTCCACGTTGGCGCGGGCCTCGCTCCTTGTACGGCCTGACGCTCGTCTACATGTACGACTGCTTACAATAACGTGAGCTTGATCGCAACTTCAGAATTTTTCACACTTATGTTATGTTATGCTAAAGTCTATTATACTCTAAATTTAATCAATGACTTAATTGTGTCATTTACCGATTAAGTAATAAAAATATTTTCAATTCGTTAATTTATTAATTTTCAAGTAGTCAAATTATTTTCGTCAATTATCGGATAACTTCCATTAATAATATTGAATAAATGATTTTTAATAATAATTTTCCGTGAAGGCGATCAAGGTATATATAAACTAAAAAGCTAACATAATTTTTATTCTTTTATACTGTGATTCATTATATACGTGCATTAAATTAATCAATGTTATGCTGTTTTGAAGCACAATTGTCTTATTAGAAAGGTCGCTGGACCTTCCTGCCGTTTTCCTGACCGAATTTCACAGCGCAGTCGGGCGCCAGGCGCCAAGGTGTCCGGAAGTCGGCCCACACTTACGCGGAAGGGCGACTTTGGGCATCTATAACTTTTGTGGGATTATTCATAAAAACTTCATTGAGCATTCAAATTGAATGTAATTACCTCCTTAACATTTAATATGCGCATTTTCACAACCGGGAGTTTCATAAAGTAGGTCAAAAATGAAAAATAACAAAAAAAATCCTAACGGCTGTAACTTTTACAATATTAGTCCTAGATAAAAAAAGTTGAATTAAAAATGAAAGATAAATTCATTAGCTACAACTTTGGTTCTTAAAATGTTTTCGAAAAAACGAAGAGAAACGGAGATACTGGGGCATTCGCGTTTTCCAAGATAGCGACCGGAAGTCCATTGGTACAGTTCCGTCTTTTAGTTTTAGATACTACCCATATCCCCCTTTCACTTAAAAGAAAAAAATCCAGATCAATTTTTTTTCCTAACATTACATTGATTTTATTCTAATTTGACTAGACTACGCAGACATAGACCATTCTGAGGATGACCGGATCCGCAACCCACCAAGTGCCTCTCAGAACTTTTAAGATATTCAATATTTTCCTAATCTTATCACATAAGTATAGAAAGTGAAATTAAAAAAAGAATCTGATGTCGAGAATAATACCGAGAAATCTAACAAAGGAGGGGAAGATTATAATGTCGTTTAGTGATGGGGTATGTACTAGATTAGAGGTGTCAAGGTTCCATCAACATGGAAAAAAACCTGATTGGTAAATATCATTGTAAATTTTGGGAAGAGTTGTATGGACTTCTTCAGGAAGCTGTAATATGATATTGTAATAAATTTTGTCTAAACCTGGGGAAGATTTAGTCTTTAACCAAGTCAAGGCGATGGAAAACTCGGACATCGTGAAAGGGGCCTCTAGGAATTCATTGCTCTGAAAGCTAATGTTATCAGGAAATGAATCTGAGAAGGCCGTTGGTGGAAACAATTCCTCTGCTAAAGCGTGAAGGCTTTTAATTGCTTCTTTATCTCCTGAGTAGGATGCATTTGCTGATGGAGTGTACTAATTTTTAAAACATTCAATAACTCGCCAAACTCTGTAGATTGGGGTTGTTCTATCTAGGGACTCACAAAATTTCCGAAAATTACTTCTGCGAGCAGTATTAAGTGTGCGCCTTATTTTTACCTCTACTCTATTTGGGTTAATGTGATTTAATTCATTTCCGCATCTCCTGAAAGCAGCCAGGACCTCCTTCCTTTCTCTGACTGCCACGTCACAATCTTCATCCCACTATGGAGCCGGGATGGATTTTTTTTTCTGTGGTGATCAGTGATTTTAAGAGGTTTTAGAGGGGGGCATGCTGTAGTGACTGCTTCGTCCACACTGTTAATGAAAGCTTCGTATGTAGCGTTACAGTCTATGGATTGGAAAGTAAAAACACTGTTTTTGGGAAATCGAATCAGAGAGGTGAGAATCAAAGGTGGACCAATTGATTCGCTTAATGTTACATTTGTGAGAAAAGAATGTGGCGATTGGGCTTGAAGCCACTGGGAAGTGGTCACATCCTAAGGAGTCATTCCAGACACCCCAAGAGTATATGTTGAAGAGGTTTGAGTTTACGAACGTTAAATCGATGATTAAAGGAGCGCTACCGGGTCTTGTGCGGTAGGTGGGTTCTCCTAGATTCAGGGGAATCAAGTCCGTTTGGTCTAGAGCACAGAAGAGTTCCAGTCCGTTATTGCAATTGTGTAAACTTCCCCAAAGTGAGTTATGACAATTAAAGTCGCCAGCAATAAAAACTGAACTGTGGTTTATATTTTGAATAAAGTTAAAAAAATCTCGTCCACCTAAGGAAGCTTCTATTGAGATTGCAAGTGTCTCGAGTTTTTTGTCAAGACTAGGAATAGAGGTGACTAGAGAGAATGTGATTCCCCTTCTTATGGCAATATCTGAGCTACCGCGGCTGTTGGACAGCCTATCTTCTCTGATGATGTTAAAATCTCTATTTTTTAAATTTTGCTTCAAAACCGGCTTTAAAAAAGTCTCAGGCAGAAGTAGAATATCAAAATTGTCACGAATGTTTCAAAGGTCGCTCTGTTCATTCAAGGCGCTCTGACAATTCCATTGAACAATCATTAATCTGTGGAGCTGAGCCATCATGAGCAAGTAGAGATTTAGTTGGGACACTGACACACGGTAGGATTCTGTTGAGTACATTTTGGCTTCCTTCTGATTCACGGGAACCAGAGGCTATGAGTTCTACCAAGTTCATCAAAGCAGATAGGGTTAATGGGATAGGGATAGGGATAAAGTTAATGGTAGAGCTTTTAGATTCATTATAGTTTAATTCATGAGTGTGCTCAGGGGGTGGAGTTGGAAGGAAAGGGTTAGAGGGGGTTGGGAAGGGGGAGATGATTCTGCTGAATTGTGAAAGGCAAAACCATTGGGTAGGAAGTTTGGTGTCCTGTTATTGTAGATGTGCGAGAAAGAAGACTTGAGAACACCTACCAGAGGGGGACTGAGAATGTGTTTGCAAGGGGGTCTGCTTTGATTTTGGGTTTAATTCTGTGTGTTTTCAAACATTTTGAGATGTGTGTTTTGTCGATACAGTTTGGGAATAAGGTTGCCGGAAGGCTGTGGTCGAGGAGTAAACAAGGAGGGAGTAGGAGCATCGTTTCTTTTCGGGAACATCGAAAAGTTAAAAGTATGAGAAAATTTGGGGTCAGAAAGGTAGGAGTTAGCATATTCAGCTTTTCTACTAGATCTGAGGATATACTTGGCTTCTTTGAGTTGGAGCTTGTATTTTGTAGCAAAGTCGTGGAATTCTTGCTGGAATAAATACTCCGGACATTTCTTGTATGTGGGAAAATGGTTTTCACCACAATTGACGCATCTTTTTGGGCTATTGAGATTAGGGCAAGGACCTGAATCTATGTGTATTTCTGCAGAGCCGCAGAGCTTTCAGCGCGCACTAGACCTATAGTGTTTGGCAATGTGGCCAAATCTGTGGCATTTCATAGACGTAACTGTTGTAGCTGAACTTTAAACAATTTATAAATACTTTTTCAGATGGGATAGACTTATTGAACAGTTTCGCCACGAGAACTACCGGCTTTTCCAGCTGGCTAGTCAAAGTGTCTTTACAGTAGCACTTCAGGCTGGATTGTCTGCTCTGAAAACTCCACAATGTTATGGAGGCAATAAAGAAGGACGCAACCCTAGTTGTCCAGTTTGCAATGAGGCTCTAAATGAACTAGCTAATCCTCTACCTTTTGCCCATTGCTCGCAATCTAGACTCGTGTGCAGCATAAGTGGTACACCTCTTAACGAACATAATCAACCGATGATGATGCCTAATGGCTATGTTTATGGAGAACAAGTGAGTTATTGAGATACTTTTAAGGGCATGTACCAGACTGTCATGTGACCAATTCTATTGAACGAACTTACTCATAAACTGATAACTTGAATGAATTTTCCATACCAGACAGACGTTCGTCTTTCTTTCCTTTACGTCTGTCTGATGTGGAAAATTCATTCGACTTATTAGTTTATGAGAAAGTTCGTTTCAAAGGAATGGTCACGTGACAGTTTAATTGATGCCCTTAAGTATTTATTCGAAATAATATGTAAATACGAAATCAATTTTCAGGCCCTGGAGAAAATGGCTCAAGAGAACAACGGAACCGTGATTTGTCCGAAAACCAAAGAGGCATTTCCGTACAAGAAAATCGAAAAAGTTTATGTTATGTAAGGTAGTTTCGTTAGAGCACAAACTGTATTATAATGTTTCTCTTATCTTTTATGTCCTTTAATTTAATAGTATGTTACTCCAATCGTAAATAAAATAATTATATTTTCAATGAACCGTTGATTATATAGAATAAGTTTGTTTATATCGTTGTGTCCTTTTTAACTTCACGTGCAGTTTGCATAAAACCGTAAGCTACAATTTTATTATAGAACCCATGAATAATGAACAAGATGTAAGTAATTACGAAGTTGTAGTTCACGATGAAAATATAATTAACCAGGACATTGGCGAACTACTAAAACAACGGCGATACAATAATGATAAAATTGTGAACCGCTACACGTACGTCACAAACAAAACGTATCAATCACATATGTATTATATTGTATACGTACATCGTATATTGTAACGCAGTTTATTCTGCGTTCAAGTGAATTGGCAACCGGGCTGACGCACAGTGGGATAAAACTGAATTTTCGTGGACAAATTAGTCTGCAGGTCACAATTTTTATCCGATATGGACGTTCTTTTCTTAAAATTAAAGCTGATTAAATTCTGCGGAAAGTAATTTTTGTCAAGAATTGAAGAGTTTCAAATTCTAAGCCTCTCAGAATTGAATTTTTCTAAAAACCTTCTAAATTAAATAATTTCAAATGGAAGGTATCCAAAATTAAACGATTGTAAACTTCCTTTAAAAGTGGACAATTTTTAAATTGAACGATTGAATTTAAAATTTATAATTGTTTAACTTACATTTTGAATATTTTCAATTTATAAACTCTTCAATTTCAAATTGTTCAAGTGCCGAGAATTTTATTTAAAATTAGTGAACTAATCAATTATCAATTATAAACGCTTAAACTTGAAACTGTTTAATTATACAGTTTTAATTTAATTGTCTAAATATTGGATATTGTACAATTCTTCAAGTTTAACTTTTAAATTGTTTGATTGTGAAGTTTTACATTTGAAACTGTTTAACTATATGTAGGTTTTAATTTAATTGATCAAACACTAAAAATTCTACAAATTTGTAACGTTTCAGTTTAAATTGCAAAACTAAAACTTTATATTGAAATTGTAGCGTTCAAAAATGAAAATTCAACACTGAAATTTTAATCATTGACGGTTAAACAAATCGCTCAACTATTCTATCAATTTTATATACTTTGAACACTTTATTTAGAATTGTTATTCATTCTTAAGTCTTAAACAATTTGAAAAGAATCGATTAAAATTATTTCAATTTTTACCGTTTATAAACGAAAAAAATTCAATTTCACACTCTTTTAATTTGGAATTCTTCAAGCATTCAAAACTCTGTTTCATACATTTTTTAATTTGAAAATAAATGATTTATTAGAGACTTGAAAATGAAAATATCTAAATTAAAGCTTTGAAAATTACGTAACGTAATTTATTATTTATTGAAAGATTTAATTTGATAAATTTAATTTTCAATTTACATAATTTAAGTGAAAAAAATGTTAGAATTATGTACGTGTTAATATAATTTATTTATAAAAACATCAATTGTCAATTTATAGAATTTCTCAGTAGTGGGTAAAGTTTCCATAACGTATCGTAGTAATTTCAGGTAAGAAAGATTTTTTCTCATATGAAAATATATTTTGCATATTTGATTATAAAAATAGAAATTATTCGTTTATAGAGTTTTCGTTACTAGATAACTCAAATATCGAATCGCAGCAACTACAGTCGAGAAACATTTGATTCCAGCGCACAAATATCAGATTTGTGAGGTTATATAAAAAATTGGTTTATAACAACTAAGTTAATTAGAAAATTGTACATTTATATTCCTTTAGTGCATATGCATTCATTTTAATGGATTCAATGTTTATACAAGTAATTTTTTCAGTTAAATAATGATTTTGTTGAAAATAACTTTTTTTTTCATTTATTTCTTCACAGTTTTTTGTAAAAATATGAAGGTTTGAGTCAGGTTCGAGGATCTCTGCGGAATTTAATCAGCTTTAATTTTTTTTAAATAAGGTCCAAATGAAATAAAAATTGCGACCCGTAGACTGATTTATCCAAAAAATCTAGTTTTGTCCTATACGAGTATGAAAGTCGAATATACTGTTGGATTTAGAATTGGAATTAAGATCGGATATTTTTAATAGGGATATGTTTATTAAGAGTAAAACTTATGAACTAAAATACACAATATATCTTATGTGTCTGGGTAATAACAGAAATAATTTAATTCATGTTATTCATTTATTCAACATTGTAGTATTATTTATTACATAGAAACAATATTACAATTAGGGCACAAATCTCTTTGATCGGTGAATTTAACGTTATTACATCTGATAAATATTTCAACTCCACACAGAAATGGACGTCTTTTCCAGAAAAAAGTCCTGGGGGTGAATATTTACAGTGGAGCTATAAAAATGGTTGACGAGTTTGGGTGAAAGTTTCTAATCTACAAAGGAGAAGTCGCGAGTCGCCGATTCTGGCGCTTGGCAGGATGAAAGTAGATCAAAATCCATTAGATACGTATTTTTTCTTTTCATTTCGTTGACTTTAGTTTTCGAAATATCGAGGTTTCAATATTTGATCTTAAGCGCTCGGCTCAAATCCGCGCTGTGGTCTGAGCCGAGCGCTCAAGGTTAAATACTCAAACCTCGATATCTCGGAAACTAAAGCCCGCAGGATCAAAAGAAAAAATACAAATCTCATCGATTTTGATCTACTTTTATCCTAGAATCGGCGTCATCTCGCCTCTCTTTGTAAGCTGATATGCACAAAATGGTTTTGAGTGACACTAATTAATGGAGCATTCTCGATTGAATTATATAAAAATATCGCTTCTAAGCTACAGCTTCACGCTCAATGCCGTTCCTAGATTGAAATTCATTCAAGTTTTATTGTCTGCATTCTTGTGGATTGTCCTATAGAAAGTTGGACTCCAAGCTTTGTAATTCTTATGTATTTTCGCTTTAGAATCGCGATTATAAATTACTAGAAGGGCTAACAAATATTTCCTGAAAGGGTACATATTTTTTCTGTAATTCTTACACTAGTGTGAGCCTAACAATATTAATCGAGGTATATTAAAATTGAATTTTCTTATCCGAGGATTATGAAAGTAGAAATGCAATTCTGTGATTCATTTATAATCAGGATTCAAGAGTTGGTCCAATATAAAAACACCTCCGCAATTTCTTACATCTCAAAGGAAATCAGATTCGTATTTTTGCGAGTCCAAAAATTCTTTGGTATTTAGTCTCAATGTTAATTTCAGGCTAACTAGGTATTCATTTATAACTAGGCATCGGAGGGCTCATTATAATTAAAACGTAATAATTCTATAAAAGAGTAAAATCAAAGTCTTGTCTCAACTCTTGACGCAAGTAGTTAAAAATATGTTTAAAATAGTCTACTTTTAATGAAAAATAATTACTCAATTGATAAAATGATTAAAAATGTATAATATAAGGATACGATTTTACGTATTCATAAGCGTATCAGTAATTTGCAATAGAGAATAGAAAGATAAAAAAGTACGGTATAAAAAGTGCAGTGACGATGTAAAATTTCTTAGCAATAACTGCAACAAAACGTCTTAAATCTCCTCATTCAATATAACAGATAAATCATCTCATCAATGGGCATATAAACAATGTAAAACATTGTAGTGAATCTAGATTGTACAGATTTTTCATTTTCTTTCAATCATGTGCATTTTTAAGCGGCTTTAATTGAGGAGATTCAATATTCCTGTATATTTAAGGCGTTTTGGTCCGACTTGAGAAATCGAGCAAAGGCTTCCAAATGTTTTCCCGCTTTTCGCTGACTTTATAACCAAGTATGTTTTAAAATTTCAGTCCTCTTGGCTATTGAACTTGACTTTGAAAGGCTCAAAGTCTTGTTGGCAAAGGCTTTCGAAAATGGTCGATTATTACGACCATTCTTTTAAATCGGATTATCAAAAACTCGTACTTATATTTATCAACTCGAGTGTTCCTCGATCTAGTGAACTTTAGGATAGAATTTTTCCACTAATTTTCACTGATTAATGTTCATTGTTTAGTTACTAATCGACTTAAAAATCGACCAGCCTAGCAAATATGGCATTACTCTTGCGAACATGAGACCAGCGACGATTCCAGTTACGAGAAAAGCTGCTCCAAACATTCCAGCAGTTGATGCGTATCGAGACTCCACAACTCTGTAATAAAATTTTTATTTCGATAAAATGTAATATCTCGAATGTCGACAGATATTAGGTACATTATTATTTCTAACGGAATTTTCAGGAAATTTTACTGTAAAAAATTGTTGTTGCGAACTTCCAATACAGTAATGGAAGTTTATTACCAAAACGCAATGTAATTTTATAATATATGACGTATTGTAATCTTACAATCGACGGTGACGCCGTTTCAAAGCGCTGCACGCGGACAACTTTCAAGTTTACTGTTGTGCTGAAATTGTGCAACGCAGAAGTCTCATCATTATATGTGAGTTCGCAGCAACACCGCACGTAGCATCGGATTCGTCAGTCGTTTGCTGATCGTACGTCGATTAAGATTAGAGCATTCGTGGTCAATTTCAATTTACTCTTTGTAATAATATTCTCCAGTTATGAGACATCGTTTACCGTTTATTTGCTTCTAATCGACTTAGCTCATACAGGTTGTGGGCCCAGTACGGTTGAGGCTCCGGGAAAAGGAAAACTTGAAGCCCGCGCATCCAAAGGCATATTCATCGGATATTCGGAAGAATCAAAGGGATACAGAATCAGGGGAGAAAACTATTGGTGTCAGCAGATATGTGAAATTCGTAGGAGAATTCCCATGAAAAAAACAAAACGAAGAGTTCATCTCAGCTTATGACTTACAAAAAAAAGTGAAAAATCAATGCGAAACTAGATAAGAGATTGAAATGAGTTTACAACCTACTCTACCAGAGATTCCAGAACCAGAGAACATCAACGAGAGTATCGATGAAAACGATGAATTATTAGAAGATGACAAGCCAGAGCAGAAAGGAGAGGAACCTGAAGACCCTGAAAATGAAGAAGATGTGGAAGCAGCTTGTGAACCTCGAAGACTACGCAGGAGACGAAAAATAATACGGACAGGGGGTACAGGTTGACCTAGGAACTAGTACAATGACGAAAATGGAAAAGCAGCAGTCGAAGAACCAGAAATTGCCATCATTACTGAAATTTCCATAGCAAGCGCAATATCTGGAAATGAAGCCGATGAATAGAAAGAAGCCATCCGTAGCGATTTTGACTTGCTAATAAAAAACAAGACTTGGGAGTTGATGGATAGACCAAAAGATCAGAGTGCGATCGGTTCCAGATTAATATTGAAAAATAAGTACAGCAGTAATGGAACATTGAAAAGAAGAGAGGCACGATTAGTCGCGAAGGGATACTCGCAACGTATCGGAATCGACATCTGGAAAACCTTTGCTCCGGTCACCCGCCCAAGCTCGATTAGAGTACTCGTGGTCTTGTCTGTCGAGTATGAGATGGAAATTCACGAACTAGATGTCACGACAGTATTTCTTAATGGAAATATAGAAGAAAAGATTTGTATTGAAATGCCTGACATGTTCCAGGAAAGGCTAGAAGAAATATTTGCAGATAATCGACAGCAGAAACGAGGATTCAAGGAAGCAAACGAAGCTGCGAAGGTGCTGCAAGAATCACGAAAAGGAGTCAAGGTCTGCCTAATAAAAAAGACAATTTACGGGCTGAAACAAGCTGGTTATCAATGACACAAAAAGTTCAATGAAGCACTCAAAAAGCTTGGTTTTAAACCAGGGATGGCCGACGCAGGAGCAAAGTGCCAAAATCTGTCACTCCTCAATCCCCTTCTCTTACCGCCACCGGTGGACAGCGAACCAAGCGAACAAGCGTGTGAGGAGAAAGCACGGAGATGTGCTCGGAGAAGGAGAAAGAAGCGAATCAGGGAACTATCGGTTGGCCATCCCTGGTTTTAAATCATTGACGTCTGATATTTGTGTTTACATAAATAGAAGAAACACAGACAAAATGCTTGTGGCTGCGTATATTTATGACATTCTACTGTTCTCAACCAACCTACAATGGACGTCAAAATTCAAACAGCATTTGAGAAAAAGTTTGGACGTGAAAGACCTGGGAAGAGTAAGTCACTGCTTCGGTTCAGGATTCGTACGTAAAAACGGGAAAATTGAATTCTAGCAGAAAATGTACACCCCAGATTTGATGTATTTAGCAGTTAGAACTCGGCCTGACATAGCTTACGCTGTACACCATCTCAGCCAATTCAACGCGTACTATGAGAAAGAATATTGGATAGCCAGGAAAAGAATTTTGCGGTACCTGCAAGGAACGTCGTACCTTGGATTAACTTTTGAGAAGATAGAAAAACCAGTTAAAGGATTCGTTGATGCTGACTGGGGAGGCTGCTTTACGAATATAAAATCATACACTGGGTACGTCTTTGTGTTAGCAAATAGTGCCGTCTCTTGGGAAGCTAGGAAGCAACGTATTGCAGCTCTTTCTAGCACAGAGGCAGAATACATGAGCTTATCCGAAGTTACGAAAGAAGCTATCCACCTGAAAAGATTCTTGGAGGAAATAAATTTGAGAAAGTATGATTATATCAAAATTTTCAATGATAATCAGGGTGCTCAGAAACTTGAAAAAAATCCTGTTTTTCACTCAAGGACGAAGCACATAGATATTCGTCATCACTTCATCCGTGATGTGATGAAAGAAGGAACAGTCAAGGTGCGGTACAGGACAACAGCTGATATGATGACTGATGTGCTTATAAAAGCACTCTCAAGACCAAAACACTGGAAGTGCTTGCTGGATTTCGGAATGAAGAAAGAAGAATTCAGCTAGCAATGGATTCAGGGAAAGTTTTGTGCTGAAATTATGCAACGTAGCAATATCATTTTTATATGTGTGACTTCGCGGTACACCGTACGTTACATCGGATTCGTCAGTAGTTTGCTGACCGTACGTCGATCAAGATTAGAGCATTCGTGGTCAAGTTCAATTTACTCTTTGTAACAATATACTCCAGTTATCAGATATCGTTTACCGTTTATTTGACCCCCTAATCCACTAAGTCCCTACATTTACAATATTCGTATTGTAATTTCAAAGAATTACTTTACAAAATTGTAATTTCAGATTACAATACCTTGATTGTAATTTTTCATTGCATTTTGTATTGTAAAGTGTTTTAAAATCACAAACTTTTTAAACAGTATTAACAATAATAAGGATTTATTTATACCTGGAACAATACATCATGGATATAGAAGAAAAGTATCCACTCGTGAATCCCATGGTAATGGCGATTACCAAATAAATCCAATCATTCCTAATTAATAATGGAATCGTCCTTTCTACCACTTCGTTCGCAATCTCTACTTTATAGTTGCAAATAAGGAAGAGTGGTATGAAAAAAAACCGCAGGAGGACCGGAATGCTTACAAACCTCGGACTCGGCTGAAAAAAAAAGTTTTATTAGATATATATTATGTAAAATTAAAAAAAAGGATCTCCAACTAAAGAAGTTAATTCAGGATTACTAAAAAAATCTTAATTTCGAAATTCCCTGACTTTTCCCTGAGCAATTTTTCATTTTCCCTGACTGTTATACATTTTTAAAACAACTTAGCATCTAGGATCTGCCTAGAAGATCATTAATCTTAATGCAAAAAAAGGTTTGTTTCTAAATTAATCTTGAACACTTAGTGACAGCACTCATACAGAATTTTATAAACTTCAGCTTCAGTTTATCGAAAATTCCCTGACTCTTTCAGGTTTTCCCTGACATTCCCTGTCTTTCCCTGACCAGTCTTAAATTCCCTGACCTTCCAGAATTTTCAGAGTTGTAGCAACCCTGTAAACACAATAACTCTAAATCCTTTTTAAATAGTACAATTAATGGAAATAATATCTTACCCATTGGAAGAAGGACCCAAGTAAACTACCAATCATGGCCGTAACATTGAACGTAATAAAACACATAATACTTGTGTAATATTCAACTGGCACTAGGAAGTTTGGTTGGTACCTCTTAATGTTAGATTGAACACCAGGAAATAAAGAAAGTGTTACAAAAAATATAAAAAAGACGTTGAAACACTGCACCCAACATTGTTTCAATATTTTAATATAAGGTGGCCTTCGCGAGTCTGCTCTTCCTGTATTATTTAAACTTTTTTTATTTACTTCCCTTTGGAAAAGAAGTTCGTGATATCGGTAAAACCTCTGCAAAATAGAAGAACCAAAATTTAGGCAAACTATTATTCATTAGCATCTCTAAAAAACAACCTTAATTTTTAATTCAAGTTCATCGATAATTAAAATAAACTTACATTTATCGGAAGAGCAAAGTAAGTGTCGAAACATGCCAAGAGTACAAAAAGGGCAGTGATAAAATAATAAATTGCAGCTGTACGATGATTTGGAGAGAGTACTTGGGCAACCAAACTGATGATCGCCACGAGTGTTCCACTGATATTCTGCAAAAGAATACATTCATGAATATTTATTTAGAAATTGTACACTCAAGATTTAACAAGGTGCCCTGCAAAAAAACGGCAGATTAAAAAATATTGCTTCGCATTCGCGAGATGTTCTCTGGAAATCTGCTGAATGCGAAGTGAGAGATTTCGCGTTCAATGTGTGTTAATGAGAGAGTTCGAATATGTTTCATTGTTATAGAATGCGAATTAATGCAAAACAGAATTTGTCTCAATGCTATTGAATGCGAATCAGAAAATATGTGAATGCTAAGTACTGAATCACATTTAAGATATGTTCTACGGAAATCTGCTTTGCGACAACCTCGCATATTAAGTGCAATACTTTTGAATACGTTTCAATTCGACGTTTTTTTGAGGGCGAGGTCGCGAGATGGACGCCGATTCGACTGAAGCTTTACAGAGTGAAAGTAGATCGAAATTTATTAGACACATATTTTTTCGTTCGATCCAATGAGCCTTGGCTTCCGAGATATCGAGGCTTGAGTACCGCGCGACTCGAATGTCGAGCGTGAACGGCGCTCAAGCGTACATACTCAAACCTCAATATCTCAGAAACTAAGGATCATTGGATCAAGAGAAAAAAAATACGTATCTAATGGGCTTTGATCTACTTTCACCCTCTGAAGCGTCAGAATCGGTGTTATATTGCCTCCTATTGTAAGATCGATAGGAATTTTTATAGAAACCTTACCGCGCCCAAAACAACAGCGCCGGTGTATTTTCCAGGTAGCTTAGCTGCCATTCCGAACACTGAGTTTTGATAAATCCCATTCGCAGCTTTAAACAAAAAAAAATATATATTTTTTTTTAAATAAGAAATTACTTCAACTAAAGAGAAATGTTCTTAATCTTACTGTTTAAGATAACAACGGAAATGATCGTTGTCCAGTAAAATTGTCCAATCCATCTGCTACTATCAGTCATTGCTAAAATAACTGTGAATACGAATATGAGCACTTGTACAAATATTCCCCACACTATTCGTATCGTCAGGTTTCCTCTGTATTCATAAAAAAATTAATTATTTAATTAAAGAGTTTTTTCTGATTGTTAGTGTAAATGCAATTGAATTATTAATTATATTAAAAATAAAAAGAAGAGACAAACCCAAATTGGAAGAACAGATTCAACCAACTGAAAAGCAGATTCGGCAGTTGAGAAGCCAATGCTGAATCTTCCATAAACGTATCTGAATACTGTAAAACCGAGTTTGTTGTGTTTGTTGCATGAGTTATATGCACTGAAGTATCTTTCAATTTAAACTCTGTGAAGTACTGCACAGAAAAAATTTTATATCATTTCAAAATTAGTGACTTTTCCCACACCGAGAAAAAATCCATGCGTTTGGTGTGTGAAGAACCCCCGGTTCACGATCTTACATGAGACGTATGATGCGTCTCATGCTCATAATGCTCGAACGCCCATACCTCTCGGGTATGGGAGAACCGAGCGTTTGCTCGTGCATTGTACGCACTTTTTCCGAGTGACTACTGAGTGGGCGTGGCCTAAATGTCAAAACGCTCGATCTCCCATACCAAAATGGTATGGTCTCTCTACCGTTTGAGCTACGAACAGCGCTGTGCTCCTGTTGCGTGTAGTCCTTACTATCAAATCATGTAGTACATGCATTAAAAGCACTGAATGAGTGCATATTCATACTAATGTAATATGATTGTTTACTTCACTCGAAGAGCATAATTTTCATGCATCGGAAGTTCGACTTTGTGCTTACTTTGAAAGTAGGAGTCAGTACCATACACTAAAAACATGGATTTTTTCTCGGTGTAGAAAAAAATTCTTCTAGCCTTCATAGTTCAAGAGTTATGACCTTTCAAAAATATTCATTTTTGTGCTATTTTCATCCAGAAAAGTTTTTTTTAAATAGCTCGTTTCGTGCGTATCCTACGAAAAAAATTTAACAGGCTAAATGATAGGGGACTAAATTTTGCGTATAATAAAAAAAATGTTTCAGCTCTTAAAGATCACGAGTTATAACCATGAAACTTTGACCCCTATCCATTCGGAAGGCTCCGGATACAGATGTATATATGTACTGGAAAATGTACTTGCGACCGTATTTGAGCATTTTGGTGGCATTTATATGCATCTTTAGTTTATTGAAAACACACATTTTTTTTAATTTGCGTTAAAAAAATTAATTGCTTAACCATTGTTTACCTTGGCGAAAGTTTCAGGTAGGAATTCATTCCAATTATTCCAAAATCTGTATCCGAGCCAATCCAAATCAATCAGAACCAATCCGAAAAAATTTCTCTATCTCGTTCGATCCAAATAGGTTGAAAATTATTCCGCCTCAATCCGATTCAATCCGAACTTCCAATCAGAGTCAATTCGAACCAACCCAGACCAAATTTTCAATCCGAATGAATCCGGATCAAAACGAGCTTAGATTGAATCGGATTCATTCGAATTGAAAATCAGTTTAGGTCAATCCGAGTTCGGATTTATTCGGATTGAAAATTTGATTTGGATTAATTCGGATTAGAAGTTTGGATTGAATCGGATGGAGTCGGATCAATTTTTAACAGATATTTGGCTCGAACGAAATTGAAAACTTTTTCGGATTGGCTAATAGACAAAGTCAATAATGAGTGGATTCTCAAGGAATGTGGTGTAGAAGAAACATTGTTTGACAAGAGTGGGAGAAATTTGCTGAGATGGTTTGATCATGTTCAGAAAATGAATGAAGGCCGTTTAACGAATCAAGTGCATTGAGGTTATGTGAGTGCTAGCGTACCCAGAGGTAGACCGAAGAAAGAATGGTTGGAGTGTGTGAATAAAAATCTGAAGCGAAGGGATATAAGGAGTTGTAGAAACACAACAGCGTGCATGAAACAATGTATGGATGTAACGGAAGCAAAAGATGTATGCAAGAATAGGGATGTATGGAGGACAATTGTTTATAAGAAGAAGAGTGATGTCTGAAACGAAAAGTTTTGGATACTAATGGGCCCGCGTGAAGAGATTTTCTTAGTGGATTAGTATAATAGCTTTGTGAAACTCTTCACCTGGGGTGATTGCTACAGAGATTGATCAGCGACCCGTGTCAAAACGGTGTTGCGGGACGAGGGTGTCGTTTGAATGAACAACACGCGACTTCTAGGCTGATCTAAAACCTATCCCTCCTCCTACACATTCTTCACTTACCTTTACCATATTAGTTCCCTCATTCCTGGTAGTATAACGAGGTTAGAACCGAACAAACTACGCTCACCTCGAAAGAAATTTATCTTGATGATGTCATAATAATAATAATAATAATAATAATAATAATAATTCGGATTCCACCTTAAGCTGTAGGTCCCCCCATCAGGTACTTGACTGTAACCCAGCCCGTGGATGGTGGGGTTAAAATTATACCAGACTACCCAATATGTCAAATTATGCATATC
>JAUMHM010000078.1:767665-786942 GCA_032362435.1 Melikaiella ostensackeni
TGATTAGAAGCTGAGTTAGCATCCTTCGCTTTTATTTACTGCCGACACCAAAGTTATAAATATTTTCAAATTTTTCAGAAATGTACGCATAAATAGAACTTCAAGGTAACTACTCGATTTTTCGCAAAAGAATTCATGCATTTTGTCACAAAATACAACGGTCGCAAGTTGACCAAGTTATAAAAGGTGCTTTTAACCACGTTTTTTCACCTTTACGAATGCTCTGTCTCTCTCTCTCTCTCTGTGTGTGTGTGTGTAGATTTTTAGTTTGCGAGCACGATAACTTTCGAAAAAATTGATCGATTGGATTGGCTTTTGGTATACTCTTTGAATGTCCTAAAATGAAGGCCAAGTTCGTTAGTCAGCCATTCTGGCCAAAAATTCAGGAAGCGGGAGCATTTTTAAGATTTTTGAGACTACTTTTTTTTTGAAATTTACAAATTCCATGTATGAATATTCATAATACTCGAAAAGTCGAACAATTTATCCTCATGACTTTTTCCGCTAAAAAGAAAATTGTGAGAGTTACAGCATTTCCAAAATTGAAAAAAAAAACCAAAATAAAAATTTCAAGCCAAACAATGCACGATATGAAAAAAAGTCAAGAAGAGAAAAACATTTCTTTTTGGAAGCCCTACAAGATTGTCATAACAACTTTTTGGATCTTTTTGAAAAATCGAAAATTCAAATTTTGAGCTAAATAACGCAGAATACAAAAGAAAGTTGAGATATCAAAATTGTTGCCTTCACGAAGACCTGTAAACTTGCTTGTGAATATTTTCTGGTGGGAGGCATGGTTTGTATTTTAAGTATAGAAAATAGTATTGGAATATTTTTATTTCAATTTTTGAGCCAAACGACGCGAGATAAAAAAATAGTCAAAAAAGTAGAATTTGTACTTTTAAAAGGTCAAATAAAATTGCTGTTAAACATTTCTTTATAGGACCAATCGTAAATCAAGATAATTTTTTTAATCGTCTTTTTAACTATTTATTTGTATACATTATACAGTGAGCGCAAAAAATCGAGCGACAAAGCGCGAATATTATGATGAGTGTATTCCTTAAGGCCGATAGAGCCTTGAATAAATACATTTCCCTTCTCATTTGAAATCAAAAACAAAATTATAAATTTGTACATGAAGAACATATAATACCGAGCGCGAAGAGCGAGATCATGTTTCGGAGCACGAAGCGCGCGATGAGAATGTGCCCGCAAGGCGGGCAGATTTTTTAAATAAGGTCTATGTGTTCAACATCGTGCGATATCTTGACATCATCAAAAATGCTGAAAATAAGTGAAAAATGAAGTTTTTTTGGTAATTCCTCCATTTCAGAGCATGCAACGCCTAAACTAGTCACAACAGAAATTGAAGTGTATAAAATTATCTTTTAATTTTATTTTCCTTTTTGTGAAATATCTGCGTTTTATGCATTTTAGGTGAAACTTGTCTGTTTATGGGTTAAATTAGACTCAATTCCAAACGAATCTAAAAACAAAGAATTGTTCTACTCGTAGCATTAGTAAGTTTCAGCAGAGCAAGTTTCTCTTCTCATAAGTTCTTACGAAAATATACAAAAAAAAAAAAAATGAATAAAATAAAATAAAAAATGGAGTTTTTTCAAAAAGGGCCCACACGATTTTTTTTTCGTTTTAGGCTTTAAATACTCGGTAGGCATCCCCAAAGCATAATCAGAAAGAAACCGAGATGTGCAATAGGGTGGGTCGTTTATAAAAAATTCTGGAATTCGAAATCTCTACAAGGCGAAAAAGGAGCGTATTGGGATCCTAAATGAAATATAATTAATTTTGAATCGATGAACATGCAGCTTGGTTATCCGCGCATAAAAAAATGTTTTAAAATTACTTGTTTGTAGGGTTTTTAATTTTCTTGAGTTTCAATTTTTTTTACATACCTAGAAGTCAAAAAAGTCTTCCGAGTTTTCTGCGGATTTTAATCAATCATTTTCTAAGAGATAATTCTTATTTAAATTCACCCCTGTTTTCGGAAAAAAATCTTGACACCATTGTAAATAGTAGAAGAATTTTTTCGGGTACTTGAAAAATTTCCAGTGACAAAAATGCACTAGGAAAAAAACCGCCAATACCCAGGAATGGAAATTTTTCGAGCATGAAGGGTTCGCTTTGATGGTAAACCACATCGGTGCAAACACCTTCGCCCTTCATCACGAATTTCACTTAGATCGCCAAGTTTTTTGAAGGATTCTTGGTCTTGGTAGCAACGTAAAGACGCAAAAGGCGAGAGCTGAAAGTCAACCACCTAGAACGGCATAGATCTCCAGGACGTTTAATAGCGACGTCTGCTGAACATTCACTTGAAACAATAGCTTTAAATATCAGCAATAAGTATTGCTGGTCCTCGCTGCGAATTTGAGGGCCGATCTCTGGTAACTTGATTTTTATTTTACAAAATGCAACGACAGGAAGATTCTCACAACCAGTCAGTTTGCCTATAGGGCCAGAGAAACTGCGGTCCAGTAGTTGTGTCGTGTAGATGGAGGAATAAATGACGCAGAGGCAATACGCTTGTGCAACAGGCATACGATTCATTGGACAGGGTGACCAAGAAGTTTTTCGATCAAAGCAATGATGCCACCATTACATCCAATGTTAACGATCTTACTGTTGCCACCTACAGCAGTCAAATCCTTCGTTTTAATTCCAAATCGATCAATGTAATCAAAAATTGGTGAAAAAAATAAATATGATGAGAACAAATTCTCAAATATGGTGCAACGTGTCCAATGTAATTTGCACCTGGCTCTTGTACCAAAACGACATGCTCTTTTCTTGTGGAAGTTCTATTTAAATTTACCGTCTTTTTTATGCTACTCTAAAGTGAAATCTTCTCTTCCTCCATCGAAAAAGAGAGGTTTCAAAGTGGGTTTTTCGTGCCGATCGTTTATTTGCAACTCTTTCTTTCTTCTCTTTAGAGCTCCTTGTACCTTGCATTTATCAATAGCTTTCGATGAAACTTCTTTAGATATGATTTTCAAATCTTTCAAAATCGCACATGTAACTTGGGATGCACAGCGCACTGATATTTCGTTTTTCGGACAGCTTCAGCCAATGAAGGCAATTTGTCCCTCATTTGCGATGTAGGATTGAATTGACGTTTGCTGTACGGCTGCGGAATAAAGTCATTGTTAGAATTTCGCTCCTCTTGCTCTTCACCAAAATTTTTTTCTTCTATGATATCTTTTTCGTCTTCAGAGATGGAAAGAGTCTCTTTTCTACTTGGAACCGGAAGAGCAGGTTTTTTATGTACGGCTTATATAAATGGTTTTTTTAAGGAGGGAAGATAAATTAGCTTTTTCTTCGAAATCACCTATAAACATTCTTCTAGTTGTCTTTTGATGCGCCATCAAAGCTCTTTCTCCTTCTGCGACGTTTTCAGATTTTTTACAAGTGCAAGAGTCAAAGTTTGGGCACTCACATGAACAAATGTCAAAAAGATTTTTGGCATTTTCCTTGAAAAGTGGAATGTCTGCATTTGACTTTACCTGCAAAATTCTCTGATATTTTAGAAAATACTCTCGGATTTTCTTTTGAATGCCATGCTCTGAAATGATTGGTAAGGGCGCAGAAATCCAAAGTTTCTTAACAGTTTCCGAAGCAATCTCGACTATTTCACTTAACCCAATATTCTTTTTATTTTTAGCCTTCCACGAACGGCTACGCACAAGGAGAAAATATTTTATAACTTCACCTTGCGTGAGGAAAGAACGCTTATGAAGTTCGCTTGCAAATCCGAAAAAGAGGCACTTTGAGCTTCCCCTAGTATTAATTTTCGCAAAATCTAAACTTTCATCCACCGTGTCAAGTTACTTATCATTACTTATGACACTTCAAGACAAAAGAAAAAAAAACGAAATGCCGCTTCAGCATTTTTAAATATTGTTGGTTCCAATTTCGATTCCATGAATTTCAGAACTTCTTCCCTTGTGTATTTTCATTCTCAGAAAGCCCGCACATTCTCAAATAAATTTTCAAACTCAAATGAAAACATTTGGTATATTTCTAATTTTTATTCCTGGGTCTTGTCGATTTTTTCTGGAGTATTTCTATGCTTAAAAATTCTACACATGCTCGAAAAAAATCTAAAACCACAAGTGAAGAAAATAATTCTATTAAATACCAAATTTTTTCAACAAATAGGAATCATCTCTTATAAAATGATTAATTAAAATCTACAAAAAATTGAGAAGACTTTTTTGGCGTCCAGATACGTAACAAAAATTGAAACTTAAGAAAATTTAAAAACTCTGCAAATTAATTATACTTTTTTAGAATCCCAATAGTCTACTTTTTCACGTTGCAGCGATTTCGAATTCCAGAATTTTTCATTTCTGACCCATCCTAATGTGCAAGCCCTTTTAAGTGAAAATTGGTTCAAGATAGGCGTGCTTTGGCTGTTATGAACATTCAGATTTCACCAATTTTTATTAATGGTTCTGGTAGATGAAACAAAACTTATAATATATTTTCTTAGTTCAATAATAAAAATTCACTTACGTCTTTGGCTGTTATAAACATATTCCAGGATATCAGAGTACCAAGACCATGTAGTATCATTATAAAATACACTATGTTCAATCTGGAAGATATAAAAACCACTTTATTTTCTTTCAATGTAAGAATTATTTTGATATGTATTAAACATTTATAAATTCAATATTTCAGAATGAAATACACATTAAAATTCATAATTATAATATAACTGTTTATGAACCTATCTTTAGGAGGATTTAATTCCAGATCAATCTGGTCCATCGTCATGTCTTTAAAATTTAATTCGTCGTCTGGCCTACCAGTTCCTTCCCAGCCTGGAGACAATCGAACTGGTTCTGAACCTGTTGTATATATTTTATTTTTTAAATATCTATATATTTCTAAAGGCAAAGCGCATATTTTATAGGTATAAAAATGTGCGTGGAGATCATTCATCCACTCAGAAAGCGATTTGATTGAATCAAGAAATTTTTTTTGGTTTAACCATGGAATATGGTTATTATATGGACAAAAAAATGTAGTTTGCTCAACCAAATTTTTTGGTTTTAATCAAATATTTTGATAGATGTACTTAGTTGATTCAACCAAATTTGGTTGAGTCAATAAAACCTTTTGTTAAGTCAACCAAATTTTGTTTTATTCAACCAAATCATGTATATCTAAGAAAACCGTGTTTTTGGTTCAAAAAATTTTTTTCTGAGTGCAAGTAGAAGGCTAAGGCTTGAGAATCAATTTATTAATAAAAATAGATCTTGATTAGTTAAAATATTTAGTTACAGATAAATGGCATTTAACTGTTTCTTTTATCAGCTGTTATTAGTCTAAATGGTTCTACTTATTCCATTTATATTAGTTGGATTTAACTGTTTTTTTGTCTAATAAAAAAGGAATACATATTTTAAAAGAGTAACATTTACACTTTCTATTAATAGTAAAACTATTAGTTATCAGATATCGAATCTTTTACTCCCAAATAGAGAAAAAATGTATTTAAAAAGTTGCGTTGAGCAAAAAGCATTTTTAAATAAAAAGCTAAAAAAAGTAACAAAAAATAAAAATAAAGTGTCTTAATGTTAAGTCTGCATTTTTAAACATAAATTATTATCTCAATAATAATGCAGTGATGAAATTTGTATTAATTTGTCGAAAATTAAAAAAAAGACTGGAATAATCGAATGGCTCTTTTTTTTTGTTTTAAAAAAGAGTATATTAAGTTTCAATTTCTTTTTTATCAGTAATTATTGAAATAATGCTCTTTAATAATGAGCTTCACTATCTGGAAGTCAAAGGTTCGCGTGATCCAAATGTCTCAATTTAAAATTGAAAAAAAAAGTTTTTCTTTCCCCTTTTGTTACTTTGGTTTTTTATTTGAATAAAGTCATTTAAGAGTTTGTATTTTCCAAATTTGATCGTTGAATTCTTGTTTTTTTTTTTATTTTAAAAAAATTTTTTTTTTTATTTAATTTCCAAGAATTTCATAGTAAAGTAATGAAATTTATCTTGCTCATTCCTACATACAAAGTATTAATTTAGAATAATAAACAAATATAAATTACCATGTGAAAGCGGTGATTTAAAAGTACTATAGTGACTAAAGGTGCGACCTGCAGGAATATATGGTAGATAAACTTCAAAAGCATTAAATAACAGTTCTAGATTTTAATTATTTGATCCTATAGTAATTTTTTGTAAAATTATTTCATGTGTCGAAATGACCCCTGATTTTTGGCAGAATTTGAAAAAAAATTTAGGGGTCTCCCAAGCCGATTTTTGAAAATAAAATGCTAATTTTTTTTATATATCTGAGTGATGTATTTGAGTAGAAAGAGTACATCGAATGCCTCTCGGAATAAAAAAAAATCCATAAGCAGCGAATATTTAATTAAAACAAACAATTTTTTTCAAAAACCGGTTTTGGGGACCACTATTTTTTTTTTTAATTCTGCCAAAAATCAGGGGTCATATTGACACCAAAAGGAACACTTTATAGGGGTGCCATTTGAGAAAAAAATTAAGCTTTTTTGGACCACCCTAATACATGCATCTAAAAATTTCCAAAACCTTAATTTTGAAATCATTCTTAGTCGCTACAAGCCAATGTTTGAGTGATAACTGATAAGCTAATGAATGAGCTTGTCGTCTAAAGTACATAATGAAACTTTCTAAACTCTATTTTGTCAGTAAACGGATGCTGAGTTATTAGTTGAAAATTTTTTCTTCTTTAATTTAATCTCTTGTTTTTGTGGCAAATTTCCATTCCGGAAAATACGTACCCATGGGTATAAGAAAATATGAAAAAATCATTTGGAAAAACTTCCGCTATACATGTGTTGATTAAAAATAGTACAAAAATTACTAAAATAAATACTAACATGAATAAAAACTAAAAATTGAAACAAAAAACTTCTAATTAAAAATTTGTCAGTACAAATAAATACTTTGATATTTACAAAAATATGAAAACAATTCATTGGAAAAATGCATTTCATCGCCCTTGTTGAATATTGAATTTTTTACCTAAAAAAATAATAATTTTAAAATTAAGGACCAGAATATAATCACAAATTTACTACGAAAAAAAAATTCTTTTTCCCAAATGCCGTGTTCATAAATAACAAACAAAGCAGAAAAGGCAGCGCAAGAAATTTGTAAGTTTGACTTTTTTGCTGGTTTAGTAGACTTTATTGCCTCCGCCATGTTTTGGTTAGTAGACTTCGAAGATTTTCCAGTTTCTGATAATAATAATTTCATGCAGAAAATAAAAATGTCTAATTTAAATTTATGACCACAGATTTCACGGATCTTTTTATGAATTCCCGACATTTCCCCGTACTTTTCAAGATGTGAAAAATTCCCGTGTTTCCGCTTTTTTCGGGTCGCTAGGCACCCTGACTATAATAACAAATAGTATAAACAAATGCTAAAATTAAACGGTTTTGCGTAGAAAATTTTTTTCACCATAAAATCTTGCGGGAAACAAACTGATATTGATATTCAATCGGCAAAGAATGAAATTTACAATTGTTATAAACAACAAATTAAACAAATACGCAACTGTAACAGTTTTGTAAATGTATAAGTAAGTGAATTTCTCGTTCTCACTATTCAAAAGTAACTTATACACGCAACTGTTACAGTTGCATATTTGTTAAATTATTTGTTTATAACGAACGTAAATTTCATTATTAACCTAACATCGATTCAGGCTTCGAAGTGCTCTATCGTACTATAAAAAAGTTAAAAGTATGAAAAAAGTATCTGTCTGAAGAAAAAAGTATAGTCAAAAATAAGAAAAGTATAAAAAGAGTAACCTTTCTAAATCAGTCAAAAATTAGTATTTTAATTTAAAAAATAGTGTAAAAAATACTTAAAACTAGAAAAAGAACGTATTTAAAAGGATTTCTTTCATACTTTTCTGTACGAAAGACTGCATATAACAAGGAGATGATCAGAGTTGAGATTTGTTCTTAAATCTCATAAATTCTCTGAGAATCCATTGGATGACTATTAATTTGCCAAAACATTATTTGCCAATAGCGACCTGTCTTTGAGAAAATCGGCTTTTTTTCAAATTCTTCTTTTATGGATTGAAATTTTTTCAAATTAAATTCTCATGTAAAAATATGCAAATATAATATTTCTCTACCAGAAAAGATGATTTTTCAACAAGATACATAAAGTTTCAACATTGAATTTTCAAAGAAAAATGATCAATTTTCAAAGAAACAGTTGAATTATTAACCAAAAAAGATGATTATAAGAAATTTCTACCAAAAAAGTTGAATTTTCAACCAAGAAAGACTTTTCAGTTAAGAAAGAAAAACAATTTTATCCAAACTGTTGAAATTTCAAGCCAAAAAGACGAATTTTCTACAAAGCAGTTGAATTTTCAACCTAAAAATATGAATTTTCAACCCAAAAGTATGAATTTTCAACAAAAAAGTTTATCTCCAACCAAATTGTTTAATTTTCTATCCAAATACTTGAATTTTAAACCCAAAAAGACGAATTTTCCACAAAACAGCAGAACTTTCAATTAAAAAGGATGAATTTTCAGCCAAAAAGACGAGTTTCAAACCAAAAAGATGACCTTTTAACAGAATTGTTAAATTGCCAACAAATCAATCAAACTCCTAATCAAATAATAAGATTTTTAACCAAAAGAGATGAATTTTGAAAGCAAAAAGATGACATTTATCAAGAGTTGATTTTCAACCAAGAAACATTTTTCAGTCAAGAAAGAAAAACAAATTCTTGAATTTTCAACTAAAAAGGCCAATTTTCAACCAAAACGGATGACTTTTTAACAAAATTGTTAAATTTTTCAGTAAAATAATTAAATTTTCAACAAAATAATTAAATTCTCAATCAAATAATAAGAATTTCAACCAAAAGAGTTGAATTTTCAACGAAGAAAAATTTTTCAGCCAAGGAAGAAAAACAATTTCAACCAAATTGTTGAAGTTTCAAGCCAAAAAGATGGATTTTCTACAAAGCAGTTGAATTTGCAACCCGAAAATATGATTTCTCTACAATGAAGTTAATTTCCAACCAAACTGTTGAAGTTACAATCTAAAAATACAAATTTTCAACGAAACAGTTGAATTTTCAGACTAAAAAGACGAAATTCACCTAAAATGATAAATCACTAACCAAAAAAGATGATTAGAAAGAATTTCTACCAAAAGATATGAAGTTTCAAACCAAAATATCGAAATTTAACTATAATGATGAATCTCGAAGAAAAAAAATGAATTATTAACTGCTGAAGATTCAAAAGAAAATAGCGACCCATTTTCGAAAAAATCGATTTCTTCAATAAAAAAAAAAAATTTTATGGATCTAAATGTTTATTAATTAAATTCTCATGTAAAATAATGTAAATATAACATTCATTACACTTGTTTTTAATATAAAATTCGTTTTTTTATTTTAAACTGTTAAAAATTAAAACATTAAAAATTTAAGAAAATTTAAATTGAATTTCAACAGTTGAATTTTGAATTTTCTTCTATTTTCAGCTGTTGAAAATTCATTTTTTAATTTTCTACAATTTTCAATAGTTGAATTTTATATTAAAAACAAGTGTCCAAAAATGTTATACTCACATAATTTTATGAGAATTTAATAAATGAATATTTCAATTCATAAAAAAAAATTAAAGCAGCCGATTCGATTTTTTCGATGAGGGGTAGCCATTGGCAAAAAATGTTTTGGTAAATTAAGTCATCCAATGAAATCTCAGTGGGGAATTTATGAGATTAAAAAAATCTCAATTCTGATCAAAAATACCTCTCTTTCATTTTCTAAAAACTAAATTTGTTAGTACGATCAATTTTTTTATCACTTTACTGAAAAAAGTATCAAAAATGCAGCTTTACATTGTAAAAAGTAGCAAAAGAGTAAAAAAGTATGGAGCTACGAAGCCTGTCGGTTTTATAGGACAAACTAATAAATACATGATGTGAATAATTGTTTATTAAAGTTTATAAATAACAAATTATTCAATAACTTCCATTAACTGAATAAAGAAACTCTTTTTTCTGTAAATTGTTCAGATTTAGTACGAATCGCAACCAATCCCCACGAAACCATTTTCATGCATTTATTTGTTTATAACTAATTTAATGAATTTTTAAACATCTACATTACTACTTTTAAAAACCGGTACTCTTCAAAAGTCAACCAATTTTCATTCTTCATTTTTATTAGAAAAAAAAATAATAAAAAACTTTTTCAAAAATGTACTTCGTTTAATTGATGCGGAATTGTTGCCTTTTTGGCACTGACTAGTGTTGCGGAATTTTCCGTAAGACTAACCCGATCAAGTATAGTGCTAGGGCTAGAGTTACGGAAAATTACGTAATGAGCTGAAATGGGGTTGGTCTTACGCAAAATTTCGTAAAACTAGCCCTAGCCGATTAGTTTTTCGGAAAATTCCGTAATGCTAGTCAGTGTCTAGATTATATTGAAAGGAACAATTTCGTAAGCAGAAAAACGTACAAAAAATGCACTTGATGATTAAGTTTGCTTAAATAATCATAAATTTGTATAGATTGTTAGCAAAGAGTCATTACTGAATAATTGTCTATTAATTCCTCGAAGAAAAGCTGTCATCTGAATGTCCTTAAAAGGTTAGAAATTAGGTGTTTACATTTGACTACGTTGAAAGAACCAAGTTTGTATGTAGGAAAACAGCCCAATAGTGCATGTGTTAGTTAAGCTTGATTAAACAATCATCAATTGTTATTAGCTGACTAAATATGAAAACTAGGTGTCACTGAAGAGTAATTTTTGGTCGATTCCATAAGAAAAACTATTAAATATATGATGTGGATAATTGTTTAGTTCATAAAATAACAAATTATTTAATAGCTTTCATTAAATCAATATAAAAACTCTTTATTTTTTTTTTGTAAAAATTGTTCAGATTTAGTACGAATCGCAGCCAATTTCCACGAAACCATTTTCATGCACTTATTTGTATAAAACAAATTCAATTAATTTTTTCACATCTGCGTTCACGGTGCGCTGAACCGATTTTCACCTTCAGTTTTTTTGGAAATGGCAATTTATTATTTATTATTTATTTATTTATTATTTTATTTATTTAATCCATTTATGCAGTTTCATCGGAATCGATCGATTGGTTTTGTCTGTCGGTGCGTCTGCATGTTAAAAATAGTACATTTTTTAATAAATTAAAATCTAACTTCATGGCATATTGACTTATCACTTTTTCCTGAAAAAGCTGTAGTAAATTTTTTGATAAATTCAAATTTAACTCCATGATATGTTTGCGGATCATTTTTTCCTGAAAAAGCGGTATATGTACGTACACCTTA
Source organism: Melikaiella ostensackeni (assembly GCA_032362435.1). Classification (NCBI taxonomy): domain Eukaryota; kingdom Metazoa; phylum Arthropoda; class Insecta; order Hymenoptera; family Cynipidae; genus Melikaiella; species Melikaiella ostensackeni. Next base: position 779,044 of record JAUMHM010000078.1, read on the forward strand.
TTTACTATATCCATGCAAAGATTGATCGAAATCGATTAATTGGTTTTGGCTGCAGGTGCGTCTGCATGTTAGAAATCGTTAAAAAAATGAGTGGAAATGAATGAAAAATGAATTTTTAAAATTATAAATCAACGTATTTTAATTTCATTAAAACTACTTTTAGACTATGATGATATCTTTCTAAAAAAAAGTTTGACCGTATAAGCTATACCTTGGTCTGCATTTCAAAAATCACGCTTTTACTCTTCTTTTCTCAACGAATGCAATTGCTAATTTATTTCATCCTGATCAACGCGTAAAATCGTAAAATAAAATGTGACTGTCAAAGTTTTATAATCATAAGAATAAAATTATAGCCTGCAGACGACTTTTTGTTAAGTGTTTTTTTTTTTAAATTCGATTATAGCGTATTTCTTCAATTTCAAATTAATATCTTCTCAGCTTACAGAACCTTTGTACTTTGGTTGGGTTCTATAAATCCACCAAGTTTGGCTAAAAATCCATAAATTGACTGATATTTCACTTTTAGTGTTCAAAATAATTTATGACAGATAATAATTGCCGGTAGCGATTTTTTTTCTTTTTCGTATTTCGTCCTTCATGGCAGATTTTTGTTTCTCGTATGGATATTTAGAATCTTTTTCTACTTTTTTTTACTACTTGGCGGCGATACGCTACCGCGAATCTTGATTATGCCGAAAATCGCGATCTCACACAGTGAAATCGTGTAAAGGTCTGTAATATGTTTAAAAAAGCTGGCCGAAATGAAATTAAAAGAATGTTGTGAATAAGTCGCGATGGAAAAATGGTAACTTCCATGAAAGCTCTTTTCAAGTATGATGAAACTGGTGAATAAACTGGTAATAAAAAACTTTTAAAAAATATGCTTCGTGTTATTGTTGCAGAATTTTATTAGCTTCAAATTAAAAAAAAAGTTCAAATCGGATATGAAATGTTTTCTGAAAATAAATTTGTCCACAGACGTTTTTTTTTGATGGTACAAATCTCAGGAATTTCTAGCATTTCATGGACCAAGGAATATAATATAAAGACGTGATCTGGATTCCAAAGCAATTAAAGGAACAATAGAAGTAAGCAAGCAATAGAGTCTATGAACCTAAAAACAACGCTGACAAGGCAAGAGGATAATGATATTATTTTTTTCGCTACTTAATCGAGGATTTAAAAATGAAAAACAGCAACGGCATTCTTAGGAATTAAAAATTCTCAATACTTCTTAATGCTTTGTTTACGCTACCTAATCAAGGATTCAAAAACAAAGGACAGGATCGGCATTTTAGGGATTGAAAATTCTTAATACTACTTCCAATCCATCTACCGTTACGGAATTTTCCGTAAGACTAACCCCACTCCAGATCATTCACGGCTAAAGTTAAGGAATTTTCCGTAACTCTAGCCCTAGCGCTATATTTGACCGGGTTAGTCTTATGGAAAATTCAGTAACACTAGTCAGTGTCTACTTTTTAATGCAAGCCTTATCGGGTAATTATTTCCGCTACCTAATCGAGGATTCAAAAATAAAGGACAGAAAGCAAGAAATAAAGACAAAAGAAATGTATTTATGTGCACAATCCTACTAGATTTTGAAGATTTCATGCTTTTGGAGCGCCTTCTAATCGAGGATTCAAAAATGAAGGACAGAAACGGCATTCTTAAGGATTGAAAATCCCCAATACTTTTTAGTGCAATACGTCTTAGCAGGTAAAGATTTTAGGATAAACATGAAAAAATTACTTTAAATGGCATAATTTTTTCTCCGGTCATCACTCAAATAACTAGTTTCAATTATGTGATCTAAGTTCTTTTCAAAGGGGTCAGTTTCTTTAAATACGAGTGCGTCACATTAGCCGCTCATCTAATCGTGGACTCCAAAGCATTATTAATTCAATTATGGGAACAATAAAACTAAGCAAGCAATAGAGTCTATAAATGTGAAAATAACGCTGACATGGCAAGAGGATAATGAACCCAGTTAGTATCAGTTAGAGTATCATCTAGTCCTAAGTCCACTTTAATTCATACGCATGCTGCCTGAATTAAATTGATAAGTCTATCCTTACATGTTTTACCCACTTCACAACACAAAATCACTTCATTTTTTTTTACAAGCCAAAGAAAGTCATTTACAAAATATTCTTACAAGCGAAAAATTGGCACCATCTGACCGACGCGATCGGAACAACTTGTAGAAAAATAATGAAACAAAAATAAAAAGAAAAGCTATAAAAGAAGCACATGGTGAAGAGAAATCAGTAATGAAATTGGCGTTTGAAGAAATGGCGCAGAGAGAGGCCGGAAGAAAAGAAAATTGGTAGAATCATTGCCATAAAATCTATAAAACTTAATTCATATTTCATACCCTTAGAAGGCAAGATGCGAACCCCGTTTCCATCTTTCAAAAGCGTTTGTTCCTCAGGACCAGGTCCAAAGTCTTTTTTTGTGTATGTGCCCGCCATTTTTCACTATACTTTTTTTTTTTAATCAAACGTGCGAACTGAGGAAAATAAATAGTGGAATCAACAAAGATTATTGACAACTATCATTTCTCTAAAAATTCATCACGCATTTCTGTCACTATTGTTTATGAACTTGAAAAACTGGGCGGATCGGTTTAAAAGTCTTTTCTTATTTTATCCAAAAATCAACTCAAATTCCTTGAATTGGATGTGGAAATTTATCCAAAAATCGGCTTTTTCGTTTATTTATAAATCACTGAAACACTAAAATCATGGAAATCGACTTTTGGAAACTTTTGCACCGTGATTCACGATAAGAAACATTTTTCTGCGCCCGAAACGACAGAATGATCTTAGGTTAGGTTACAAAATGGTTACAAATCCCCGACGCCCGTTACGACCTTTCAAAGGTCAGACTAGATTCAGTTATGACCAATTCTGCCAAAAAATGCAACGCGCAAGCGTTGAATCGGCAGCTCAGTGATTGTACATAGCGCGCTTTTTTGAAATTATTGAATGTGCAAATCAATTTTTTTATTGTAAATATTGAATAACGTAAAAAATAATATGAATTATAAAAATGTGAAAAGAATATTAAAAATATATAACTATTAATTATGTTCTCAAAAATAAATTTTAAGGGTCATATTTAACTTCATACTCAAATTCAAATCTAAGATATATTCCACATTACCAGGATTATTGCATGAGTATTGCAGCATGGCCTTCTGATTCATATTTTTCCTTCAGGGTACCTTTTCACTGTGACAAAGTCCGTAACTCAAAGTATATTTTTTTCGTATCGAGTACATATCTTCGTTATTTGTAGGTTCATGGTCAGTGAAATACATGAGCATGAACCCAATAATTACGTAGATATGAACTTAATGCGAAAAAACAGTCGTTTGTACCACCTAGTATCACCTGTAAAATTCTCAATGAAAGACCGTTTGGGGACGTCCATAAATCACGTGATCGGTTTTTCGCTAAGTTTCGACCCCCTCCCCCACCAGGTGACTGTCCTTGATATTATAGAAGCGTCTCAATGCACACAAGATGCCGTGCTGAGAACCCATGCCGCACGGCAGAAGTGAAACTTTCCCCTTCCCTTTTCCACCTGACAAATGAATTGGGGTCGACTGGATGGATTCTCCGCACGGCATCTTGTGTTCAATGAGACGCTCGTTAATATTATTGCTGAACCCCCTACCCCCTCTATTATCACGTGATTTTTTGATGTGTTAACATCTTAGACCTCGATATGGGGAGTTGCGCCTGAGTCGACTGAAACCATGGCTCGAAAGTGTAATGCAATGCTGTCTCCACAACGTCGATGCATCATCAACGTGATTCGCACTGTGTCGACACTATGTCGATTTATAAGTCCTAATGGGGAGAGACCTTCAAAGCTCTAACACACGCGTTGTGTCGTGTGTCTCGCTTCTCTTCACTCGCACAAAGGAACCCATCAGTTATTCTTTTGACTTCGTATACAGTATTCTTCTACATATTGATATGTGTATGAAAAAGTGATTATATATATTTTATATATTTTTTTATATTTTATATTTTGACTAATTTCTCTGACTTCGTACAGTATTTTTTCATATATTGATATATGTATGGAAAAGTGAAAGTTATTTTTTTGACTTCTGCTTCACGTAAGATTTCAATTTCAGTTATGTTTACCGAAGATGTTTACACATAAATCTGTCTTGGGTCGTAGTTGAGGACGCACGTGATGTTTTTTTTCAAAATATCATGCATTATACCCATTTGGCAGGTTCATTTTAATTCTCAAGTAAGACCTGAACTTTTGGCAACTCAAAGACATACAATGAATGAAATTCATGTGAACACACTACGTCCAAGAACTTAAGCCATTCAAATCCATTAGGGAATAAGAGAAAAATAAAAAAAAACTGTTTTTGAGACAACGCTGAAGAATTTCACATTGACTTTAGTTGGTTTTTGCACAAAAATAGGCAGCTTCAAAAATATATATGCTTATTTGATAAAATATATGGCTAAGGGTCTCAGCTAGAGCATCCGACAACGCAGGAATGTTGAATAAATTATTATAAATATGTTCTTATCAGCGGTGTTTGGTCAACGATGAGTACGAGCCAGTAGGTCGCGCAAATTCTGTGTAACAAGTTTTCAGTAATAACGATAAGAATTAGATCGTAATAGCTGAATAAACTGAGTGATTAATTAATTATTTTATAACGTTTTTACATAAAGTCGTCTGTTCTGAACATTTTTTCTTGTGATTGGATGAAAAATAACTTTGTTCTTCACGTGTAAAAGAAGAAGTATATTCAAAGTTCCTGAGACTCGAAGGAGCAAACAAGCGTAACTCACGCATTCATTAGAAGAAATTTAAAAAACAAAAACTGTTCTTTATATAAATTCTATTTATTATGAGTGTTGATACTTCAGGTTCCTTTTTTTTTGTACTCCTCTGATGAAAAATTAGTGTAGAGTCGAAATGCCGAAAAAGGTCACAATAAAACAGAAGTCAATTGAATATCTGAAGAAACACGGCAAAATACCTTAATTTATTTATGATAATTTTACCATGGATTTCTAAAATTTTCGGAAAGTTTGTTTTTATTGTTTCTCAAATAAAAAAGTCCCTGCATTTGTTGCAAATAATAACGTGTGCAAGAGGTGTATCAAGTGGGCAGTTTCAACTCATGTGAAGTTTACAATACTTATCATAGTCTCATCTTCGGCTCGTTTTTGGCTCGCCTCTAACTCGTCTCCGACTCACCTAAGCCTACCCTTCGATTCGCCTCTAACTCGAACAGCAAACTTCACACTTGTGTGGAACTGCCAACTTCCCGCACTTATGGAATAATATATACTATTTCTCATCAGAAGGATTGCACGGAGACTTCGGAAGGTGACCTGCTAGGATTTTCCGACTTCGTACATTTTTTGCAACTGTTAAGTGAAGTAATACTTGATTTGTTCCTTCATATCATTAAGGGGTGAAGTTTTTTTTTTTGGGGGGGGGGGGGTGTTGGAATATATCATCATGTTCGTAGTATCAATCCTCGTGAGTATTCTAAACGTGCCTTGTTAGCTTTTTCTGAATTCACAAATGTCTTGGAATGTTTAGCTACAGTCACATCAGATATGGTTCATTGCATGACGTTTCATTACATGAATATATTGACCAGCTGGGAAGATCCGTACGAGTGTTCCGAAGGTAACTTGGCAGGTTCTTTGAATTTGCACATTTTTTGTAATTTGACGACTATAAGGATCAAGGATTGTTTTCACCCTCTCCGTGCCTCAGGCAGCAATTATTTGCTTCAAAGTTATAACCAAGGGCCTTGGTCTATTTTAATGCTCTAGGGCTGCTTCTAATCTTGCTAAAGGGGTGGATGATTTTTTTAAAAGCACTTGAAGGGTCGTTTGTAAGTGAGAGTGGTTATTATTAGAACATGTCTTTCTGCTGTTTGCAGAGCCTGAGAAAGCCCAAAATTATAGTGTGACAATTGATTTGTTGTATTCATGATGTTAGCTGCACTGGAGGTGCTGTCAGCCAGCACCTGCACCAAAATATAGTTTTGAGGTGATAGGGATTGATCTTAGACAATTATTCTCAGGTGTCTTTGAGTGTCCAAAAATAACTCAGAATTCTGATGTGATTGGATTTGACCCTTGTCCATATTTATTTTTGAGGTTAGTTTTGAGTAATAGGGGTCGTTTACAGAAAATTTTGTTCTTACAGTTTTGGAGAACCCAAAAAGTACTCAAAATTCTGGTCTGTTTCATTCTTTTATTTCCGACATTTACTGTAGTGAAGGTGCTGGCGCCAGCGAATTCACACTTGATACTCCTTTCAAAAAGTAAAAGAGCTCAAAAATCGGCACTTCTCCCAAAGATATCCGAAAATCAGCCCAAAAATCTAGCGTGAAAAAAATTACAAAATCCATTATGGAGGTGTTAGCTGAACACACCTGTGAAAATAGGCTAATTGTAGGAAAAACTTTACTTTGAATAAACCCGCACAGAAGTGACGCAGCGAACAGAGAAGAATCGAGTAGTACCGGCCACTAAAGCTTTTTTATAAATGATCTAGCGGGTATAGGTGGAAAAAGGAATATAAAACGTCAGTTATAATTTTAGTGCTTCTACTAACAAAATTTTAACATAGCTGAACAACGGAAAATGTATATTTTTTAAATAAATGCTTTTAGATGTTATACATTAGGTCAAACTTTGGCAAACTATGAATAATCTGAAATTAATTTGACAAGTGATATTGGAAAGCTTTTTGCCTAAAAGTCTCTACATTTAAAAATAATAATTTTTATTGAGACAAATTTCATAATTTTATTTTTATTCATTACTTCTTCAGCTTTAATTTAAAGTGATTATATATATACAATTATTCATTTAAGTAGACAGTATATTTTTCGAAGTAATATACTTTTCATAAATTATCGAGCAAATATATTTGCATTTTTCTTTATTTATAAAATAAAGAAAAATACATGCAAATCGCTTGATAACCGCTGCATTTGTTTTGAAGTCCCGGCTCGGCTCTCGTCGGCTAGAATCGGCTCCCATCGGCTGTGCATCGCCGCGCCGCCCATGCCTCTCCGCTTTGAAAAGTCAAAATTACTAAATAAGATAGCATTATTCGAAAGTATCTATACTGCCGTGCAAACAAAAAACTACGTATCTTCATGTTTCTCGCATCTGCATGACAAGTATCAAAATGTTCCTTATCCATCAATTTTTATATTTTGATTGTTTGAGACGAAAGTGAATTGTGGAAAATCGAGTAATTTGAAATAGTAGTTGAGCAACATAACCTGAAAAAATCTGTTCAAATTCCTAGAACTTACCGGAAACGAAATTAAAATCATATTTCTTGCATTAAATCGCATTTCTACACTATTATCCTACCTTATTCACTAAATTTGTACAAAAATAAGGTAAAATGTTCACGAGAAAAGCAAAAATCGTATCTACATGCAGATACCTTTTTTTCGCTCTAGCTCGAAATCACCCAAAGTACAGGTACGTCGTTTCTTATTTGCACGGCAGCTTAAAGCGAGTCACATTCCTATGTAGTATGTACGATCCAACAGAGAATAGTAATTTCACATAAAAATTTAGTCATTCATGTTATTTTGAATACTAATTGCTTCTGTTCTTTTTTATAATTTAATAATTTATCTACTGATTTTTCCTCATATTTTTGAGGGAAAACTATTTTTATATGATTTTTATATATTTTTTCTCATATTTTACTACAGAAAATATTATTACTTTCTAATAGATTTAATGCTTTCACTATGATTCATTATGATGAAAGAAGGTGTTTCGGGTTTCAGTCGTGTGCAAAACTACGAATCTTGCCGAAGTTTCGTGAACATTGCAGTTCACTTCTTCAGGG
>JAUMHM010000078.1:787042-800915 GCA_032362435.1 Melikaiella ostensackeni
TTTTGAAAAAGACTTGATTGGCCAATCAGGTTCGACTAGTTCCCACGGTGGGCACTCTGGCCAATCACAAACATCGTAGAGAGTATATATAAGAGCAACATAATCTGAAGCTTCAGTTTCTGGTTAGCCATGAAGAAGTGAACTGCAATGTTCACGAAACTGAAACGACTCAGAAAAAAAGTATCAACTTTTTTATAGTAAAGAAGATAAACTTGAATTTCTCTACCGGCTGAAGTTTAGTTTTAAATATAAACTTTCCCAATTTCGATTAGAAACTCTAAATAGTTTATTATTTAGAGCGAATTAAAGTTAAAAAATACGAACATTTTACGGTTTGCAAAAATCTTGTTTATTTCTATCATTTCAAAAACGAAGAAAGTTACAACTTTTCTCCAAAGGAAAACAAGATGTGGCATCTAATTTTCTATAAGATTATGTGTTTGAAAAATCAAAATATTTTTTGAAAAATTGCCCAGGGCCATCCCACTCCTCGCAAATTATTTTATATCCCGTTCTATGATGCGGCGGTTCAGTTGTCAAATGTGGACGTGTGTGTTTTATTGTAAAATTCATATCAAAACCGCGGTGCTTCTGTTTATCATTAGAGCGCGGTCTTTCATTATATTTTACCATCGAAATAATTTTTCGATGTTTCCCATGGGATCTCTTGGCTTCACTTATCAAATGGATGGAATTTTGAATTTTTGTTCGACAACGCGCGATGACATTTTCACATAGTCGCTTCGTAATTTTGAGATGGTAAATCGTTTTTCTGGATGAAAGAATCTAAAATCAGAATCTTCTCCATTGAAGTTAGCCAGAACGCTAGGATCTCAAAAATTCGAAACATCCGCAAGAATTTGAGCATAATTTGCGTTGACTATTTTTTTTTATCTCGAATTGACTATTTATGATCGATTTACGTCCATATTTTATTTTATATTCGCATATCTACTTGCAAGTCAATTGCGTATTTCTCAAAGCATCTCTCAACTCGTCGGTATGAATCATTCAACTCTTTCTTTCGCAATTATTTTGATGTAACATATTTCAGACATTCAAAAAATTTCCAGGATAATTATATATCTCATGACTAATCTTTTTATATTTACCTACTATACTTTCTTAATGGATCTTCCACTCACCTATTTCTTAAATATTAATTGAAGTCTTTGAAGCGTCAACAAATTTGAATATGAAATTTCAGAATTTTCCTCTCAACTTTTATAATTTTTGAATCAGAATTAAAATGTCAAAGGAAAGTGATTTTTAACGTTGCAAAGTGAAAAGAAGTTTGCTACAGTAAGTACAACCATAGAACCTAGCTAATTATTGAAATTTTTTGAAAATTTCAAATTGTAAGTTGATTCGGAACCAATTTATTACGATTATTCCATTTTTCAAATAGAAAAAGGTAATAATCCAAACAAATCATAAGCTTAGTGACTCTATTTTAACATTTTTATTATGCCCGAAATGAAACCTACTTCCGTTGACTTTTTCCTTTTTCTCCCTTTTTTTCCTTTTGTTATACAAGTTATACATTTTAATGAAAACTACAAATAAAATCTACTATCATTGACTCTTTCCTCTTTCTCCCTCTTTTTTCATTCTGTAATACATTTATCTCTAATAAGCCAGAAAGGAGGTAGTTAAAAGTCTATTTTGAACTTGTCAACTTTTTTGTGTTCTTCTTTGGTACATAAAAAAATTTCATAAGAAAGTAGATTTCATTTCGATTTTGATATAAAAAAAAATTACAGAAATTTTTTTGAAATTTTGGAGGTCAACTACCTGCTATTGGAGAAGGTGTTCATGCTCTGCGATATTGTGTTCTGTTTTTGGGGCATGAAAAAGTTCATAAGAAAGTAGATTTCATTTCGATTTTAATAAAAAAAAATTTAAATAGGAGAAATTCGTGAGTTTCTTGTGTTCTGTTTTTGGTGTATGAAAAGATTAATAAGAAAGTAGGTTTCATTGCGATCTTAATAAAAAAAAAATGATACAAGAAAGGAGAGGAGGTAGTTGGAAGTCTATTAAGAAAAGTCTATTAAAGGAGATAGCCGGGAGTCTATTAAAAAAGTCTATTAAAGAAGGTAGTTAAAATTCCATTAAGAAAAGTCTATTAAAAGAAGTAGTTTGGAGTCTATTAAATAGAAATTACAAAAGAAAGGAAAAGAGGTTTTTGAAAGTCTATTTAAAAAATGCAGAAGATTCTCCAACATTTTGGAGGTCAGTGCTGGAAGATAAATAATTTAATTTTTTTGCTTTTAGGTTGCAGCTGACGAATCGAAAACCATCATCAATGTGGAACTTTACTACGAGTCGTTATGTCCAGACAGCATGAATTTTGTAGGAACACAACTCGTCCCGGCCTATCCGGATCTTAAAAATCATCTTTCGATCTCCTTCATTCCTTATGGAAAAGCCACGGTTCGTTCTTTAAATATGACTATTATTAAATTATTTTTACTTTGACATTCTAATATTATTTGATATTTGATCATTTATTTAAATAAATTGGAAAACAAACGCGCTATGCACACGATTATTATTCTTAGGTCTCACGTAATTTTTAAATTAAAATATCAAATTAATTTTGATACAAAATTTTTGTATTTCATAGTATCTAATATTGGCTGAAATAATAGAAAATAAAAGCAAGGACAATATTTTTGATAATTGCTGAAAATTGATATTTTCACTTCATAATTAATGTATAATATTTAATTAATATATTAAAATTCTTTTAATTTATCCTTACACCATTCTTTCTAGACAGGATGGTTGCATTTGAAAATAACAGAAACAAGTTTCACAGTCACGTTTGAATAATATTTACACATGATTAAATTGATAGCTGGAAATTCAGTGGATTAAATTTATCATTGAATGGCTTTATACATTTTGTTTCATACATTTGTTTCAAGACGAAATTAAATTCGAAACTTGAATTTATGCGTGCGGTTATTGGCTTCGCCTCATAAACATAAATCGATAAAGCAAACACGATAATATATGGATAAGGTTTCATTTCATCTATTCGTTGCTTCATTTTGTTCTTTGAAATTTAATAATTTATTGTCCACTAACGAATACCAAATAGTAAATATGAAAGTTTGAATTTTTTTCGTATCCAAAAATATAATTAAGTTACTAAATTTTAAAATGAAAATCTGATAAAAAAATGAAATGTTCAGCACTCGAAAGCCGAACCTACTGGTCCCTGGGAATTTGTTTGCCAACATGGACCAGCCGAATGCAGAGGAAACAGGGCTCAGGCTTGTGGCATTCACGAGATCGAAACTTCAGTAAAACCTGAGGAACAACAACAGCGATTGGTTGATCTTGTAGGATGCGTTATGACTGCAAATAATCCTGCATCTGCTGTTACTCTGGTATGTAATTGCAAATGTCAAATTGATTATATCATCTATGAATCTATCTATCCTGAAATAATCACGCCACGTCCTTTCCAGCTCGAGAAACTCCCATCTATCCTGAAATAATCACACCACGCCTTGTCCAGCTCGAAAATCGCCTATCTATCTTAAAAAAATCACGCCACGCCCTTTCTAGCTCGACAAACTCCCATATATTCTGAAATAATTACGCCCTGTCCAGCTCAAGAAACGCCCAAGCGTCTGAAATAAACACTCTTTATGCCCTTTCCAGAAGGGTGTAGAGAAAAACGTACTTTTTAGAAATCAAAAATGCTTTGGTATGGAAAATTTTGTACCCCTCAGTAGTATTTCAGTTATGGAGTTTCACTGTTCTAGCTCAATATTTTGTGCTCTCACAATTGCTTCAAAGTTTTTAAAATTGACTAAAATGGGCATTAATGCAATGCCAACCGTTTATATCCCAAGGTTGACGCTGAGTCAACTTCGTTGACTCAAATTGTTTGACAAGCGTGTGTGAACATCTATATAAATATTAAATCGTAAGTGTAATCACAATCATAATGCCTCATGTCTCATCTTTATTCGAAAAGTAGCGAGAATTACGACGCCAGCGCTATCTACCGTCGTTTGAGTTAATTAAACTGTAGCAAAATGGCGATTCCACGTGTGTCAGTTGCTTTTTACTAAGTGGTGTAAAGTAAGTTGTAGTACTTTCACAATAGTCTAAGCTATTTTAAAGGAGATTTATGAGGAAGAACAATGTTTTATTTCCGTTTTTTGTTACCAATTCCACGATCTACTACCATTTGCTCACTAATGTTCCACTTGGCACAGCTAACAGCGTGACGTAATGGATAACGTCAGAATTATTCTCCTAACCTCGGCAAATCTTTCGCCGAAATACATACGATTTTTAACCGTTTCACATTTTATCTTTTGTTTTTTCTATGTTTCCGAAAGTAAACAATCGATATATTCGGAAAATATCCAAGATACATCACGAGGAGCTGACTGTAGTTCGGATCCCATCCGTGCCCCAACCACCCAACCATAGAGTATAGAAATATCCTCTTCCGTTGACTGAGGACACGTTGATTGACGTTGATCCACGTCTCTGGCTTTTTATCTCTCGAGAAATCAGATTTGGTAGTGAACCGTAGCATTATTTTCCTTGATTCTAAGGTGTTCGTAAGCATGCTGTCTCTGTTATTAAAGCCACAAACAGAAGATGATGCGGTCGTTACAAGCTTTACAGTCATCTCCACAGCCTGTGTATGACATGGAAATCGCCACAACTGTATAGACTGAAATGCTTTTGGATCGACCATTGCCATATACTTCGTCTTTCAAAAGATTTCTCCCAATAAGAAATTTCCCCAACTTGTCCAAACTTTAAAACGTGGCCCTGCCATGGAAGCCTCGCGAATTTCGAAACCCGGAAAACTCGTGGCTCAGGGCCAAATATCCATGGCAGTTTGATTATCATGCCCAGGAAGCTTTATCGAGGAACTAACGTAGTTTAGGATACAGTCAAGAATATTCTGTAATCAGAAATAAGTAGTTGCTCAAGAAACTCCAACCTGGTAACTTCTGGACGTTTCACCAGGTCAACAACGACATAATCTTCAAGGAATTGGTAATAATTTTTACACTAAGAGTAAATATGTGACCACTTTATTCGCCACAGGACGACCTTAGTGCACCAGGTATTGCAGTAGGTCCTTACACTAGAATTCAACAGGAAATTTCCTAGGAATTGATGTCCAAGGTCACCAAAGTTGACCCCAAATTTAGTTTAGATGGTCCCCGTGCATCAGGTGTCGTACGAGGTGTTTAAAAGGTGTTTCCTATTGATAATCAGGGTCACGAGCGTCGATCCCAAACTCAGTCTGGATGGTCCCTCTGCATCGGGTGTCAAACTAAGTTCTTACGATAAAAATCTATACAAAAAGTTCCCTAGGAATTGATATCTAGTATCACCAACACCAACCTTGAGTTCAGTCCAGATGATTCTCGTGGTTATGATCATTACCCATGTATCAGATATATAGCTTCAGTTGCCTAATAGAATAATAATCAGGAAGTCTTTTAGTAATTAATGTACACAGCTACATTCGCCGACCTTAAATGCAGTCACGGTGATCTCCGTGTATCGGCAATTACGCCGATGCACTATTTAATCTAATGCACTCATCTACTCTATGCACTTAGCCTCTTTCGTGAATATCTCAGCCAATTCTTCATCGATTTGCATAAAACAATAATTCAAATACTCGTAACTTTGTGGGAAAATTTTATTTCTCAAATAGAACAAACACGACGCGTCTCCTCATTTCCAGCCTCATGTGAAATGTATTCGGCCTAAAGACATTTTTTTAGATACATTTTATGTGAAACATAATTAAATATGCCTATTTGTATAGAGCTTGTATATTGTCCGTTACAGCAAGCTACTACTTTACCACTAAGTTTGCCGAAAATTGCACAGTTACGTTGATTCGGCGTGATTCTTTCATGGATGAATCAGCCTTTGCGTATAGTCATTAGCGAGTCATTAGTCAAGTGGGTGCCGCTTCACTGCGGACTTGGTTATGCAGAGTGCAAGGGGTGTGAGGGGTAGACAGCAGGGGGCTCTCATTCCATCCTTCAAAATGTGCCATCGGAGTCCGTTGTAAGCAAACATGGTGGTTTATCGTTTTGTCGTTAGGTCCGCCAAAATCTTGCTCCCACTGGCTTCGACATATCCGGTAAGACACATGATAAGTCATGAAACCAAGAAAACTGTCTTACCTAGTCCCTTTTTAGATAAATAGGAGAACACCTCACCCACCGTCTCGACCAGTGTCGTCGTGGTGCTGCTACTCACAGCGCATTTTTAATTTCGATTACTACATTACATTACATAATTGAGAGAAAAGTTTCGAATGACAAAGTACAGATGGCAGTAGTCGATCCAAAAGCATTTCAGTCTTCACAGTTGTGGCGATTTCTATGTCACACACAGACTGTGGAGACGACTGTAAAGCATCTATAGTAACCACCACATCATCTTTTGCCCATCGCTTTAATAGTAGAGACGGCATGATTAGGAACACTTTACAGTCAAGGAAAGAAATGCCACGGTTCACTACCAAATCTGAGTTCTGGAAAGGTAAAGAGCCAAAGACGTGAATCAACGTCAATCAACGTGTCCACAATGTAAGGAAGAGAATATTTCTATATCCCATGGTTGGGTGTTTGGGTGGAGCACGAGTGGGATCTGAACTGCAGTCACCTCCTCGTGATTTTATTATTATACCATTAAGTCAAATCCCTTTCGGGGTGAGCGTAACTCTTTCGGTTCTAGCCTCCTTATAATACCGGGGATCAAGAAATTTATATGGTAAGGGTAAGTGAGGGATGTGTACGATAAGTGATATGTTTTAGATCAGTCTAGAAGTCGTGTGTTGCTCATTCAAACGACACACTCGTCCCACAACACCAATCCGACATTTGTCACTGATCAATCTCTCTAGCAATCACCCCAGGTGGAGACATTCACAAAGCTAACATATATCACGATTCATACATAAATACTCAAACTGACTAATAAACTCATAGGAAGATTCATACTCTTTACTTCAACCACATCCACTAAGCGAACCTCCTCACGAGAGCCCATGAGTATTCAAAATCTTTCATTTCAGGCGTCACTCTCCTTCTTATAAACAATTGTCCTCCATACATCCCTACCCTTGCATGCTACCATTCACCTTAAATAAATTCAATTATTTTGTCAAACGTCCTTCATTTTCGCAACATGACCAAACCATCTTAGCAAATTCAGTTTACTCTTGTCAATCAATATTTCTTCTACACCAAATTCTGAGAATCCACTCATTACTGACTTTATCCATTAGCGTTTAGTAAAACGCAGGAATTGTATGCCAACCGCATTCACTTTACTCCTATACTTTTCTTGATACGATCAGATCTCGCTACCATACAGCACAGTGTGTGTAAGCACAGAATTATACATTGCAATTTTAACTTCATTCGTTACATGTTTACTTCTAGCAATAGCTCGTACACTGCTGATAATCTTTCTACCCTTGGTTATACATCTGGTTATCTCTGCATCTATTTTTCCTTCAGTAGTAAAGAAACTTCCAAGATACACAAAGTCATCAACTTTTTTTATTCTCTCTTTGTTTGAGGCAATGTTGCATACTCTTTTCTCACCTCTTCTTTCAAACACAATAATTTATATCTTATTCACATTGATCTTAAAACCCATACTCTTCATGCTGATATCCAGTCTGCTCATCATTCTCTGCAAATCATCGACTGATTCTGCCATATGGTAACAATCGTATCATCTGCAGAAGCCAGTCCACGCACTTTCACTGTCCCGAAATCAAAACCTTCTTCGTCTAAGAGAGCGATCCTTAGACATGTCCATGTATATATTGAACATCCGAGAGGACATCATGCAACCCTGCCTAACGCCCTGCTTAATATCAAATCAATGGCTCTGTTGTCCATTTTCGCTTACACTCACTTTACTAACATTATATATTGCTTTTATTGCTTTTAGAAGCCAGCCATTCACTCAATACTCTTTCAGGACTCGTCAAAGTTTATTTCTATCCATATTATCGAAAGCTTTTTTAAAATCAGCAAATGCACAGAAAACTCTTTTGTTTACTCTCAAACTCTTCTCTATGATCTGCCTCAAACTAAATATCTGATCCGCACATGATTTCCCTGGCATAAATCCATATTGAATTTCCTAGATCCTTTCTTCAGTTATTCCCATGACCTTACTAATAAGTATTTTGGTAAATATTTTGCAGGGTCGGCAAAATAAATTCTCCTCAGGTGTGGATTTTATCCTTGCTTTCATTGAATAGTATATTTGCTTTCCTGTTTTTGTCCCTATAATCATTTTCTAGTCTAGTCTTCTCCGCATTGCTAAGACTTTTAATATTCATCTTTCTCAAGTACGCTTGCTTTTTCTCGTTAACAGCTACGCGGTTCTCAACGTTCCACCGAACATCTCCAGTCTTTCTTCTTACAGCCTCAGTCTTCCATTCTTCCCTATGATGACCCAAATTTTTTTTCAGTTATTCAGGATATACCACTTGTACTTCTGGTTCCTGAAAATTCTTTGTTTTAATTCGACATACTTTGTTTTTCGCCTCTGCACCAAGCATACATGTGGATCATTTTATGTCTGAACCAAGTATTTGTAATAAACAAGTCTTTTTTAGCGCAAGCTAATCAGTTTCTCCCCGTTACCGTTCCTTTTTGGATCTCCGTAATGACCAAGTACCTTGTCGGTACCTTCGCGTTGTACACCAACCCAGTCATTCATATCGTCGAGTAGGATGATTCTTTCCCCAGAATCGCAAGTACCTATAATATCATTTAACAGCTCCAGAAGGTATGTCTTACATCACTACTGTGACCATCAACTGGAGCCTGGCATGCTATAATAAATAGTGTTCTGTTTCCCACTTTCATTCTAACCCGCAATAAAATAGGAAATACAAATTCATACTTTTTGACATGCTGTTTTCTGTCTCATTCATAATAAGACCGACTCCGTGTTTACTATGTGCTTCATTATCTACTCCTGACCAAAGCTCGAGTCCATAATCTATCTTTCTTATCTTACATCCCTCCTTCTTTGTTGCCGATGCACATAAAATATCGAGCTTCCTTATGCGCATTGTATCCCACAATTCCCTTTCCTTAAGGTCATTTACACCTCCAGCATTCCAAACATCCAGTCTCCATGCACGCAAACTTCCAAGGGCATGCTTTTCGTCAACAGAAGTGTCAATCCCATGCGACGCTACATTATTATTTGTATTGTTCATTATTTAAAGTATACACCCAACTACCAGCTTGATGCGAGAAATGTTCTGCGTAATTATAAAATCATGTCCAAACTGAGCAACTAAATCGTCCTAAGGTGGTGTGTCCATTCATAACGGCAGTCCCATCAAACTTCGTTCATTCAAAGGAAGAAGGAAAGTATGAAAACAAAGCCAGAACCAAAAGAATCATGATCTTGAACATGGTCTTGAACATGGGAAAAGGCTTTCAGGTTCCTTAACCCAATATATGCAGAAATGTGGAAGAATTCCCAACTCTGAATAAGCTTGAAAAACTTTGAAACTTCCATAAATTTCCATTATCCTCCAAAAGTTTCTCAGATTTTCGAAAGCTGCAAAAATTTTCATCAATTTCCATATCGATAGATCCTGGATATTTTTCTAATATATCCAATTATTACATTCGGAAAAGAACTAAGAGCTGTAGATCAGTATTAGCAAAAATTCACAAAATATACGTAAAATTAAGCGTTTTTTTCAGTTTTCTATATATTATTTAGATTCCATTTACGATTTATATAGGTATTCACTTACGTTTGGCCAACAATTTGAGTACATGAAGTTGACTCATCGTCAACTCTGGGACATATACGGTGGGTATTGCGTGAATGCCCATTTCAAAACTTTGAAGCAAGTATGAGAGCACATGATATTGAGCGAGAACAATCAAACTTCGGGACTGAAATACTACCGAGAAATACAACATTTTTCATGCCCAAGCATTTTTGATTTCTAAAAAGTACGTTTTTCACTACACCCTACTGTCCAGCTCAGAAAAGGCCCGTCTTTTGAAAATAGTAATTCCTAAAATCGCCTGCTGAGTGTATAATTGATTGCTTCATTAGCACTTTATTATTTTATCTTGCAATTTTTGTCTTTATATCGTATCTCACTAAATTCTAGATTGGATTCAGTGATTTCTCAAGTGTTTTTTTTTCTAATCTCGTCTTCTTTATCGCCTTTCATGAACATACATAACAACTTTCCTCCTTATCTTTACATAGTGCGCCCAACAAATTGGTCTCACCGAGGAATCGAAAAATCGAATTGTTGCTTGTGAAAGACACTCTCTCGGAAATGATTTATTAGCATCTTATGGGGATCAAACCAAAGCGCTCCAGCCAAAACTATCATTTATTCCGACTATTGTTATTGATGGGGTGAGTAATGCCTTCATATGACTAAAAAAATATAACATTTTTGGAAGAGAAGCAAAAACTAAAGAGAATTGCTCCTCAAATGACAGGGACATGTTTATAAGAATTACTTTTTTTATAAACCTGCTTTGAAAAACTCATTTTTTGTCTGTAATATGTAAATATTAATACAACTTGTTTACGGAAAATTTATAATACAATTTCAACTAATTATCAAAGTATTTTACTCTTTGAAATTTTAATTTAAAATTTTGAAAATTAAGACGAGTTGAAAGTATTTCTGATTTGTTAAGTAAATCTGTAAGCAGATTCTTTAAGTGGCGCCTTATTAGAGATTTTCCTTTCACTTAAAGTGAGTGTCTCTTATGCAAGTTTATTTTTCTGAAAGTATTTACTTGTTTTACATCTTCAGGCTGATGAAAATATTTCCAATTTAATTTAAAAAGGCTCAAGTTATTTTAAAGCATTAAATTGAGCAAAATCTTATTATGAAGTTTTTGAATTCCAAAGACCCAAAGTTAGAAATATTTAAACTCGCAATCCTTCAAATTGAATTTGCAATTCAAATCAGGCGTCTCAAAAGGTCGAAGTCCTCATTAAAAATGCTTTTTTACCTTTTCTTCTTCTAGGTTTATTCCAAGGAGAATCAGAATGCTTCATTGCATAATTTCCGTAAATTGATTTGCAATCTTATACCAACTGATGAAAAACCCGCCATTTGCGAGGTCACCAACTAAGCAAGAAAAAAAAAGTAAATTCGAGGTCGTAGAGGAATTATAAGGTGGATTAAATCAATAAATCTTCATAAACCTTCAAAGTTTATTCATAAATTTATATTCGTATACGTATTTATGAATTTATAAATTTATATTCAATTATTACATCTCTATGTACAAAAATATAGTTATCATTTTTGACTCATGTATCTCAATATTTAATATAATATCCATAACAATATCACTAAAATAAAAATGTCTTCGTAAAAAAGGAGATCACGCTGAAAGAGCTTTGAATATAAATTTTTGGATAATTTAAAATACACACTATCCCCCGATGAAAATCGACTCTTCGAAATTTGTTAATGCCAAAAAGTGTTGTTCCATGTCTGAGCCGAGCCCTTGAAGGTCGTCGTAATCTGCAAAAGAAATTAGGAGAATTAGTTAATTAATTCTCATAAGCAAAAGCATTTGTAATTAAAAAGAGATTAAATCTTTCCTCTCAAAATTCAGTTGGAACAGCGTTTTTTCTTAATTTTTAATTTTTTTTCGACTCGTTAGTCATGGGAAAATGATAATAACAAACATTGAAAGCCATAATTGTTTAGACAATTTTTCATTGTCTATTATTATCTTTATTTAGAACTAGCAGTGAATGCATGTGAGCGAAGCGCGCGTCATTGCGGGATAAAACTGGATTTTCTTAGACAAAACAATCTACAGGTTACAATTTTTATCCGATTTTGACGTTATTTTTTAAGAATTAAAGCTGATTAATTTCTGCAGAGATCCCTTGAGGCTAATTTTAAAACTTTTGTTTTTACAAAAACCTGTGTAAAGAAAAATAGTGAAAAATAGGTATTTTCAACAAAATCATTTTTTAACTTGGAAAAAATAACTTGTAAAACTTAGAATCGATCAAAATGAAAAATTGAAAAAAGTTTCGAAATAGCTCAATTGTTCTAAGCAAATTTGATATATAATTGCATAAATCAGAGATTCGTCTATAGAAAACAAATTTTTTCTCGACTATAATTGCTGCAGTTCGATACTTAAGAGTTATCTAGAATGAAAAATCTATAAATGAATAATGTGTATTATTATAAACAAATTTTACAAACAAACATTAAAAATCCATATATAGCAAGCCTTAGAAAATAGCCGAAAGCTATTGAAATTGAAGAACTTTAATATTGAAGTTTACATATTTAAGAAATGTCAGTACTAATAATTTTAAACTAAAATTCTTCAATTTTAAATGTTTAAAATTGAAGATTTACAAATTTTAAACGTTAAAAGTTGAATAATTTTTAATTGAAGTGCTTTAAATTGTACAATGTAGAATCAGAAGTCTTCAATGTTGAGGAATTTAAAGTTGTATTATACAAAAGGAAATTTTTTCATTAACTGCCGTACAAATTTAAAAATTCCTGAAATAATAATAAATTTTACATTTGTAGCTTTTGAGTAGTCAAAGGACTCAATTGTAAATTTGAAAATTTTCTAAATTTTCAAACTCGAAGATTCTAAAATTTCAAATTTTTAAACGGAGATCGTAGGAATTAAAATAATAATAATAATTCCTTGTAATGTCAAGTTTTATTTGAAGTGACTTAATCAATTTTTAAAATGAGAATTGATGGGACTTCTATTCAAAAGTTAAAAATTTCTAATTCTGAGCCCTCAAATTGAAATTATTCTAAAAACGTTCTAAATGAAATAATTTCAAATAGGACAAATCTAGAATTGAACGATTCTTAACTTCCTTTAAAAGTGGACAATATTTCATTTGAACGTTTTAATTTAAAATTTGTAATTGTTTAACTTATGATTTGAATATTTTCAATTAATAAACTCTTTAATTTCAAACTGTTGAAATTTCGAGATTTTTTATTTAAAATTAGTAAACTAGTCAATTTTAAATTATAAACGTTTAAATTTGAAACTGTTTAATCATGCGGTGTTAATTTAATTGTCCAAACATTACAAATTTTACAATTTTTGAAGTTTAACATTTGAAATTGTCTGATTGTGAAGTTTTAAATTTAAAATTGTTCAAATTTCAAGAATTTTTATTCAAAATTAGTAAATTTTCAATTACGAACGTTTAAATTTGAAACTGTTTAGCTATGGAGGTTTCAATTTAATTTTGAAAACACTTAAAATTCTAAAATTTTGTAACGTTTTAATTTAGATTGCAAAACTAAAACTTAAGATTAAAATTGCAGCGTCCAAAAGTGAAAATTCAACATTCTGAAATTTTAATCATCAACAATGAAAGAAATCATTCAACTGTTCCTTCAATTTCAAATAGTATAATTTTGAACACTTTATTTAGAATTGTTATTCATTCTTTAGCTTTGAACAATTTATAAAGGCTCAATTAAGATTATTTCAATTCTTATATTTTATGAACGAAAATAATTGTTTAACTATTAAGTCTTTCGTGGGTTGATTTAGAACCAATCTATTTAAATTATTCCATTTTTCAAAAATAAAAAGGTAATAATCCAAACCAATAACACATATTTAAAGAATATTGTTAACTTCATCAAATTTTTAAAATATATTTAAGTTAAATAGATATCTTTTAGTAAATTGAGTTAATCATTAAAACCTCAATTAAAAGAAATCTTCATTATTCATAGGCAACCCTGCAGATTGGAACCAATCTTTGCTTAATGTCTCTCTTTTAAAATTTCTTAAAGATCGAA
>JAUMHM010000078.1:838110-848478 GCA_032362435.1 Melikaiella ostensackeni
AATCGGTTTTTTAGAGAAATGGTGAAAATTGCAAAGTGTCCTTTCAAAGTTGAAATCATTCATGTATAAATGGTACTCTTCGCTCTGAGCATTGGTGTAAAGTCCATCAACAATGAAAAGTGTATCTTAGGACTTTCAATAGTGTTGATATTGTAAAAATGTACATGAAAAGGACATTACTTCAGAGGCCGACGTTTCATTTCCTATTTAAGACACGAGGCAGATCGCGACGCGCCGGGTATTGATTCATTCCTGTAGGCATAACTAGTTGGATTCTCTTCTTTTCTGAGTTAGTACCTATATATATAATTTCAAGTCACCAACCATTAGGGCAGATAAATGTTTATACACTGTACTCATTATAAATGTACAGAGTCCGCATGACGGTATGTTTCGACCCTTGATCTCCCGACACCACTTACGCAGCTCAATTATTAATTACAAAACAACAATCTGTCCTCTTTTTGCCCAGATAGGGGGTAATCAGCTTTCTAAGAAAAAGACCTTCCCTAACAAGAATCAGGAGCAAACTTGCGGCCGCTCGCAGTGTACCAAAAAGCACTTTTTTTGGACAAAAATTATTCGACAGTCCAAGTCCAATTTTCAACGAAAATTGATGTAATTTTTTTAATGACCGCAAGGCTCTCAGGTATGTCGAGCAGCTGCTAATAAATGATTCCAACAAAAGCAACATTATTTACTCAATAACAAATACAAATGTTTGCAGCACCCACCTCTAAAGTTGCACTTACCATGCTTCTAAATTGTGCCTAAAGGACCTTATTTCAGCATACTGTGTGCAAATTTTTTGCGCATGCGCAGTTTGAAGATGACTTACTTTATGCACGGCTGAAAAAGCTCCGCAGGCGCACTTTCGAGATGAGGTACTCCAAAAGACATAAACGCCAAAGTTTGGTATTACATTTTTTTTTAATTTCTGAAGATCCCTTTAAATCTTTTAAATAATATTGAACACATTCTATTGCTTTATATAATTGCAACACACTCTAGAAAAACCTATCTTTAGCATTCCCGATAACACTGCGCTCGCGATAATGAATTTTTGTCATCGAAGTTATGAAAATATAAGCAAAATACAGTTTCATCAAACAGCAAATTGAAAAGTATAATGAATAAAATTCTTTCCCAATGAAATTCTATAGAAATTCACTGTATTTCAGTTAAAAAATAAGGTTAAATGCATCAATGACCTGGACTTTGTAAAAGACAGTTCTCCATCTAGCGTTATGAAACTCTGTCAAATGGCAATAATTGTCTTGTGTTTACTGTACCTCATTATTCACATAAATGCGTCCTCGAAAGTACAATAATTGAACGCTTGCACCGTGCACATCCCGTCTATTTTTTTTATTATTAATTCTTGGAACACTTAAAGAAGAAGCGAGCGAAAAAGATATTTTGTAACTTATAGTCCCGCGGATAAGGTAACCATCAAATCATGTATTTCAAATCATGCATAAATCATCATCATCATGCGTAAATCATGCATTTTGTGCCACAAAGGCATTTTTTTTAAATGAGAAAAATGTTCTATTTGTTATGATAGTTTATACATAACAAACTTAAATTTATGGCTCAACAGTAATCGGCAATCTAGTGGCTTGGGATAATTGGTAAAAACAGGATCGAGATTCTAAGAGCCTGGAATGAAAACTGCAGCAGTGAAAGAAAACGAAAATTACGCAAAACTGAAAATGAAGAGATTAACAATTTGGTTTTTAAGTTTTTCTGTAAATGATCTATGGATATTCCAGTCAGTGGACCTATGCCCAGACAAAAGCTGAAGCAATAGCAGAAAGGCTTTGCTGAGAAAAATGTCGTTTTTTGGGCTGGACAGGGCGTAGAGTGATTGTTTCAGGATAATTATATTGACATTTTTTGAACAGGATAAGGCGTAGAGTGATTATTTCAGGATATATGGGCGTTTTTTGCGATGGAAAAGGCGTGGCAGGATTGTTTGAGATAAGATGGGCGTTTTTCGATCTGAACAAGGCGTGGCATGATTATATGATGTGAGAGGGGCGTTTCTCGAATTGGATAGGGCGTATAGTGATTATTTCCGGATAGACGGGCATTTCTCAAGTGGACAAGGCGTAGAAAGTGATTATTTCAGGATAGATAAGCGTTTTTGGAGTTGAAAGAGGCGTAGAATAATTATTTCAGGAGAGATGGACGTTTCTCGAGTTGGAAAAGGCATAGAGAGTAATTATTTCAGGATGGATTGGCCTTTTTTGAGCTGTGTAGGATTTAGAGAGTGATTATTCCAGGATAGATGTGCGTTTTTGGAGTTGGAAGAGGCGTAGCATAATTATTTCAGGTGAGATGGACGTTTCGCGAGTTGAAAAAGGCTTAGAGAGTTATTATTTCAGGATGGATTGGCCTTTTTTGAGCTGTGTAGAACTTAAAGAGTGATTATTCCAGGATAGATATGCGTTTTTCGACTTGAAAGAGGCGTAGCATAATTATTTGAGGCCAGATGGGCGTTTCTCGAGTTGGAAAAGGCGTAGAAAGTTATTATCTCAGGATAGATTGGCCTGTTTTGAGCTAAACAGGACTTAGAGAGTGACTATTTCAGGATAGATAGTCGATTTTCGAGTTGGAAAAGGCGTGGCACGATTATTTGAGATGAGATGAGCATTTTTCGAGCTGGACAAGATGTGGCATGATTATTTGAGTTGAGATGAGCGCTTTTGAGTTTGTTTGGGTGTAGTGGTTGTTTCAGGATAGATTGGCGTTTTTTTGAGCTGAATGATCTTGGATTTTTAAAATTGGGACAGCAATCTGTAGATATTGAGCCGCAAAATCTAGATACTATGTTTTGTAATCTAGGATTTTATAAATGAACATCCAGATTTTACGGCTTAATATCTATAGATTGCTATCCTAAATTTTTAAATCCTATAGATCATGAACATTATAATCCATTTTTCTCACTGTTGGTGTACAAAAACTCTAAGCCAGGAACGGTTGGTTGGAATCTTCTTGTGTTGGTGTTGGAGCTTTGATTTTCAACAAGCGTGGCAGTATCTTCGTGTCATATTGTACTAATTACCTTATTATTACTGAGCTGATTTTTGACTTGTGTTTTTCGGACATGTTTTGTGTACTTATGTTGCAGTAATTATCGATTTTTCATATTGCGTGACTACAAAATTCCAATCAAAGAGAGCCTAACCTCTAAAAAAAACTTTGACTTTCCAACAGAATTTTCTTAACATGAAGTTACTTCCTTCACAGATTACTCTAATCCTTTTTGGAATATGGATGTAACATTTTTCATGAGTATTAGCAATTTTGGAGCATAGACACTTCGTAACTGAACATTTTTCTATTCTATCTAAAACCTGATTTTCCTGATTTTCTAGTTCGTTCAGAAAATATCTACTCTAAATTTTTTTGAATCCTGCAAAATAGGATCTGTTTTCAGTTTATTTAATCCCCTTTAGGACTTTACAGAAAATATTATTTTGAATCGTTTCTCTGGAATATAAGTTTAGAAATCTAAATGCAAATTATTTCAAATTGGAATAATCTGGTGTTGAAAACAGTGGAATAATGTTCACTTTTTTGTTAAAATCTGAAATACTTTAATTTCTCTCTCTTGAAGCTTTATTCTTACTGGGTTCTGAAGAAATTTCAAAGTTTTTGTGTACTTCACGCTTAAATGTGTTTCTATAAAACTAAAGTGAAACATATAAATAATTTTTATAATTATTAATTAATTACAGAATAGGTTATAATTGATGTTGTCGATCAGCTTAATATATTCACGCAAATTAAAGAAATTTAAATTCCCCATCGAACCGACAATGTGATATTTATAATATGTATAAGATTTTATTTTGGCTTTAATGCCTAATGCATCAATGTAATATCGACCAGAATGAATTATTTCAGTCATTTTGGTCGATAATACATCGATCTGTGAGTCAAATTAACTCGTTCAAATTAATAGTGCATTTACAAATAAATATTTTTATCCTAAATGCTTAATGCGATCTGGGGCACAAAAAAATGTTTTGAATTAAGAAACTCGCTCTTACTTTAAAACCGAGAGGGCTTGTAAGCTGAAAAGCAGGCTTACGGTGTTCTTTTAAGATAAAAAATGGGCATGAATCTAGCTTTGAGGCTAAAAACGGGCTTGAATTAAGGTGTAACAAAAACAAGTGTTTCTTTCAGCGTAGATATCCTTCATCTTTTAATAGAAAGAAAAAAACTAAGAATGCGGAAGAGTGTATGAAAAAATAATAAAGGGAGAAAACTTTCTTTGAGAAAAGTGGAGCGTTTCTTACACCCGCTTTACTCTGATGTACCTAGCATTAAATCGAAGATAGGCTTTATTCTCTACTTATGTCCGACTGGTCGATTGAATGACGTATATATTCTTGAGCTAAGCACATCTGGTTCTAAATTGCGGTCAAGAAACATGAAAGATTGCATGAAACTTGTCATATTTTGATTTCTATTTCGTTTCGTTAAAATAAAATATTATTTTTATTTCTTACGTTCAAAAAATACTAAATAATTTGTAATTGCTGTGATTAATGCAAAATATACAAAGAGAAAAATTCTTTTCCACTAGTTACCTTTTATTTTGATCTTATCAAGTTCCTTCTAATAATTATCAGTATCAGATTATTAAGTTTGGTATCAAGATGACCGAAAAATTTTAAGATATTACGAAGTTGATAAAAAAATTATCCGTATTCCTATATTATGGTCGGATTTGTTGTTACTAATTCAGAATTTTTCCTAACAAAAATTATTCGCTGGAAGATTATTGATTGAATCAATAGAAATTGTTCTCATTAGTATAACAATGCATTTCATTTCATACGAATTTCACTTGTTTCGTCAAAACTTTGGCATCTTTCCTCATGTTACGTGACTGA
The DNA here is from genome assembly GCA_032362435.1 of Melikaiella ostensackeni. Classification (NCBI taxonomy): domain Eukaryota; kingdom Metazoa; phylum Arthropoda; class Insecta; order Hymenoptera; family Cynipidae; genus Melikaiella; species Melikaiella ostensackeni. The sequence continues at coordinate 843,024 of JAUMHM010000078.1, forward strand.
ATCTTCGGCCAGTATCTAAATTTGAATTTATATTTTTCATCTCGGAATTTCTTTGAATTTTATTCTTAGTCATTAAATTTAGAAGATAAAGGACTGCATTAATTCTCATTTGTTCCAGGCCATATCTTGAATATTCTTATCCGAAATTTTATCCAAAATATTTTTCATGATGTTTGATAGTGCAACTTTAGAGATGAGAAAATAATCTTTATTGTATCACGCACTTTTTATGAGTTCATGCGGATATCTTCTTGATATCATTTTTTAAAAATATTTTATTTAATATAAGTGTTTAATCTAACTCGGGGGTACACATTTTTATATAGATAAATAAATTCCTTTATTGGGCATTGAATATAGTGATGAATGAAGATCACTTCAGCAGTAGATACCGCGAACTCAGTCGAATGTTTTCAACAAAGTACTATGATGTTCTATAATGGTCCAACGTTCCAAATCACTTTTGCCTCGACCAGTTTAGTTTCGTCAAACCACGATGATTTCCATCTGCCATAAGAGTTTTCGTCTACAAAGAAAGAATTAAAGTTTCAATTTTGTTTCAACTCATTTTCTTACAAGCTCATTATGAGTTTCAGCTATGTTCACTATCATGATCAATCTCAAATCTGAAAAAAAACAGCTAACTGCTTTCTATATGTGTATTGCTCAAAATGAAGGTTTAACTGTCGTTCGATTTAGTTTCAGTAAGTTTTGACATCGTTTTCATGTTCCAAATGGAAGTTGTTGTTTTTTTCTGTGCTCTAATGTATGAAAATAGTTGTAATTCATTCTTAGAATTGGCTAACTATGTACTTCTAGTTTGAAGAACCATTTTTGGTAAAAATTGCCACCACTGAGAAGTTTTTGTTGACTTCCATATTTTCTAGACCAAGTTAAGTAATTTCATAGTAAATGAAAAAGTACAGAAGATAACAACCTTAACTGAAAGAAGGACATGAAAAAAGTTGTGAATTCACAGGACTCAGACTCACGCTACTATTTATACTGTTTAACACTTTTTTCAGGTGATGATCCTATACGAGTATAACCACTATTTTGAAAAATATACCACTATTTTCTCATAATTTGCCAGTATCTTGTTACTATTTTTCAAACTTTATGCCACTATTGACACTATATTTTATTTCTGAAGTGAGCCCGAGCCCTGAATTCATAAAACGGCACCTCCTGATAAATTAGCATCGCCAAGGAATTTTCAAATACATTTCCAGTCATAATTTTAGAGTGACTTATGCTTCTGATCTATTTTCAAAAAAGAATCGTGAGGCATTTGAAGTGACAATTTTAAAAATGTTTCACATCAGTACGAGTTATTTCGTACTTTTTGTCTAGAAAATAAAGATCAGGGTTTTTGAAAAGATGAAATAACAGTTCTTCTGTCCAAATGTGTTATTTTATAATTTTATGTGACAACTTTTTCATTCATCGGGAACGAGTGATTAGTTTTCTGACTGGTCCTTAAAACGGGAAAAAGGAAGAAGAAAATTGTAGGAACTGCGATAAATAAATGGCTATTTGCCCGATCTTCGTCCACAGGACAGAAATACAAAATCCCTTCTGGTCGTTAACCCCGATAGTTGTCTCTTTAAGTTTCTATTCTAACAGAAATGTTTTGTCTGCTGTATCGGTCTAGTTCATACGTGGGCGGCTTGGCAATGTTCATTGTTTTTTCAAAAAAAAAAAAAAGAAATATTGAAAATGAGAAGCTGTTCGTCTTCGTCAAATTTATTACGCTCGTGGAGAATGAGATGATATATTTAAACATCTTGTTAAGCTTGAGTATGTCAGAAAGCGAAATTCAACCAATTTTAAAGTTATATATTTAAATTGTGTGGGCTCCATTTTGAAAATTCTAACCTTGATTTCAGGGCTCGGATTCACGCTACTATTAACGCAATTTGTCCTTTTTTATTAGCTAGTATATAAAAAAATTAATAAAAAATGTTTTGAATTCATCTGTTCTTTATTTTTTAAGCTTCGGATTGTACGCCATTTTCAACTTTCTGAAGAAAAATCTTTCGAAATTGTACCATTTTAATTTGTAGGGTCGACCCGGGTAGTGTGATAAAGGTGTTACTATGACAGACGAAATTACGTACTTTTTCCCCTCATTTTTTTTTCTTGGAATGGTGGAGGATACTATATTGACTGATAAGGTGTTGCAGTTTATGTGATAAAATTGATTCTATCGATTTTTTTAATCATTAAAAATTTTTAAATTTAATTAATTATTAATCAAGTTGTAAATTATTATGGTCTTATAAAAAATTTGAAGCAGGGGTTAGTGTGATAAGCATTTAGCATTTTTTTTACTATAATGTACTGAAATGTAATTTCACTATAAATGTAATTGTCAGATTGCAAAACGTTTGCTATTATATCAATCAAAATTGAAATATGATGTGTAGGTGACAATTTTTCTAAAAGATCAAGCTAAATATGAAAATTCCAGTCATGAAAAATAACATTTTATAGGTTAGTTTTGTATTTCTTTCATTTATTTGATCAATGTGGTACTAAAAATGGATTCAGTTGAAACCATGAGGAAAGAAATTTATATATTACACGGAGAAAAATGCGGATTTTGTAACAAGTTTTGAGGACTTGAAATTTCGAAGTGAATACCAGACATCCACGATTGTATTCAGGAATCTTGGACTAAGAACTGGTAGTTTAGGAATTGGGATCCAGGATGAATATTTCGAGCCCTTTCCGCTGCCTTCCGGGACTGAGTCCTGAACTGCTTCAGTCTCATTCCAAGCTCCTCTGTAGGCAGCACTCCACTTCTGGGTGGAGTGCTCGGCGCTGCGAACTCTTCTAGCAAAATTCATCCTGGATCTGATTTCCTCAAAATACAGGACTCCTCCCTATTTTTCGAATTCAATTTTTCTCCGTGTATAATTCATTTATGAAAATGATTTGATCCGTAAATTCAGGCTTCCAAGTTACACACTTTTTTACTTTTTTGATACTTTTTTAGGCAAGGCTACTTTTTTGCTGCTTTTTTCACTGTAAACCTACTTTTTTCAGTAAAGTGATATAAAAAATTGATCGAACTAACAAATTTCAGTTGAAAAAAATGTATAAAAAATGAAAGAAAGGTATGGCTAACGAAATTACTTTACCTAAAATAAAGAAAGAAATCAATCAAATAGAACATTATTTGACAGTAGCTACCCGTTATCGAAAAAATCGGCTTTCTGCAAAACATTTTTTAAGGATTAAAGTGTTTATTTATTAAATTCTCATGTAAAATTATATGAATATAAAATTTTTAATACTTATTTTTAGTAGGAAATTCAACTGCTGAAAATTAAAGAAGATTGAAAATTGAATTTTCAACTGTTAAATTTTGAACAGTTGAATTTTAATTAAATCATTTGAAGGGATTTCAAAGGATTTTTAAGATTTTAGGTTAATATTTCGAATCCTTTAAAATTTGTTAAGTTCAAAAGTCAACTGTTTAAAGTTCAATTTTAAATTTTCCTCGATTTTTAATAGTTGAATTTTCAACAGTTGAAAATTCGAGAAGGAAGCAAATTTTATATTAAAAACAAGTGTTGAAAATTTCACATTCACATAATTTTACATGAAAATTTAATAAACAAGCATGCTAATCCATAAAGTAAAAATTTGGAAAAAGTCGATTTTGTCGAAAGCGGGATGCGTTTTTTTTCTTGAATTTTTAACAGTTGAAAATTCATTTGCTTTTTTTGAAGATTCATCATTATAGTTGAGTTTCGTCTTTTTGCTTTCAAAATTCATCTTTTTGGTTAAAATTAAAAAATCTTATTATTTGGTTCAGAATTTAATTATTTTTATGAAAATTTAACAATTTTGTAAAAAAAGTCATCCTTTTTTCATTGAAAATTCGTATTTTTTTTAAAGTTCAACTGTTTTGATTTTAAACTGATTTTGATCTTGAATTTTCTTCGATTTTTAGTAGTTAAATTTTCCACAGTTGAATATTCAAGAAAAAAGCAAATTTTATATCAAAAATGTTATATTTACATATTTTTGGTTTGAGAATTCATCTCTGTTGGTTAAAATTAAAAAATTTTATTATTTGGTTAAGAATTTAATTATTTTGTTGAAAATTCCTGTTTTTGGGTAGAAAGTTCAACTGTTTTGTTGATAATTCGTCTTTTTGGGTTGAAAATTCAACTCTTTTGTTAAATTTTGTCTTTATATTCTGAACTTCAACTCTTTTGGTAGAAACTTCTTTTAATCATCTTTTCTGATTAAAAATTCAACTGTTTGGTTGAAAATTAATCTGTTTTTCTTGAGGATTCAACTATTTTGTTGAAAGTTTGTCTTCTTTGATTGAATTCAAAAGAGGAGTAAGACAAGGATGTCCTTTGTGTGCTACATTGTTTATTATATTAATTGATAACATTCAGAATAGATGGGAGAGAATAAATGAAGGGGAGAGTAATAGGGTAAAAGAAGATATTTGCACTTGAATTTGCAGATGACTTAGCTTTAGTTGCAGATCACCCAGAGGGATTAGCTGAAATGTTAAAAACGCTTGACGGATGTTTATAGGGGAAAATGGTTTAGAAATAAATGTTGTAAAATAAAAAATTATGGTATTCAGAAAGGGAGGGCAGAAGAAAAAAGAGGAGGAATGGTGAATATGTGGAGGGATAGTCGAAATAGTTGATAGATATAAGTATTTAGGTTATTGGTTTTCAACAGGATGAACTAATAGAGATCATGTCAAGACAATCGTAAGTTGCAAAAAGCGGCAATTGCAGCCTGGGGTGTGATGAAGAAAGCAAAGGTGGGAGAATTGGAAAGACCGCTATATATAATGGATGTTTTAGCTAAATCAGAGAGATTATATGGAGTTGAGATATGGGGATGGAAAAGGTGGGAGAAAATGGAAATGCCACAAGTTAGAAACATTCCAGATTACATCTGGAAAATGCGATTGGGGGAATAGCATTGAAGTGGGGGCAAGAAATAGGGCTGATAAGTATCTTTTGGAAATAATAGACATGGATGAAAATAGGTTACCGAAAATTTGTTTGAAGGAAGAGATAAGAGGTCTGCGAAGTGAGAATCCTTCTAGTTGGGGTATGGAAGTAAGGGAAGTGGGTGACGGTGAAACTCTGAATTGGATATATAAACACAGTAAACCCGGGGAATAAATTCTTTCTTCAAATTGGGTAAAAACGCTGCAGCACATTTATCCACTCAAAAATAAAATTTATCTGGCGAAGGATAAAATTCATTTGGCGAAAGATAAAAATTTATCCGACGAAAATATTTATTTCACATGCGTGACATTTGTCAAGTGACACTTCAATGTCAGTAACCTCCCTATTGAGAAAATCCTGGAGGAAATACTCGTGTAATTTTCGGACACGATTAACACGAGGAATTCCGCGATGAATTTCAAATTTCCCTAGAAAATCCATGATTCAGGCAA
>JAUMHM010000078.1:848578-859050 GCA_032362435.1 Melikaiella ostensackeni
AGTTTACTGTGACGGGATCAGAAGAGAGGAGGTAGGAAAAAGTCTAGAAAGGGGAGTAATAACCAGGAGGGATCAAGAAATTCAGAGGAACTGGAGCAGGATAGAACAATCTAAGCACACTGGAACCTCCATTTGACGGCCCTCCATATACCGCATTCCTAGAATTTCCGACGGCTGCATTCTATTATGAGGGAGCCCAAGGAGCCGAGAGAGTGGGGCAGTGAGCTCAACGAAGTTGAACAGCTCCGTAGCCACAAAGCGGGCAGTTCAAACACTCGCGTGCATATTTCGCATTTATTTGTAAATACACACGGAAAATTCTCTTTTCATTAATTAGTCTTCATCATTAAAAAAGGTTCATCCTTCATGATAACAAAAATATAAATTTGTACAAAATACAGTTAATTAATATAATGTATTCCTACTGGAAATGGTTCATACGTCCCTGATTGTTTACATTATAGAAATCTTGGAAGGGCGTCACGGCCGTTGCAGGCCATGCCCGAAACCGGCGGTATACAGAGGTTCCAGTGTATTGCAAATTCTATGGAGACGTGAAGAATAATTTAGGAAGGGGAAAAAATTGGGAGGATAAGAAAACAGAATATACAGACAAGGAGCAATGGGCTAGGTTGTGGTGCGGAAATGTGGAGAGGGCGGGTAACAAAGGTTTTGAAGATGTAAATTCTAGATTATGTGGAGAAAATGAGGAGGATTTAGAATTTAGATCGTACAGTTATTTGCAGGGTTGCAAAAGAATTGATAGATAAGAGCTGGATAAATAACAGCTGTGGATATGAAGTAACGAACAAAATTTGCTTACCATTAACAGCGAAACTATTTACAATGTAAGAGAATTTGACAAGGTAGTTAGAGAATCAGGAAGAAAAGGAAGAGAGGAGGATGGAGAAAGAGACAAATGTAAAATAGTTTTATAGTTTTTGTATAATATGTTATAGTTTTTATAAAGCAGGTATAAGTTTATGTGATTAAGTAGCATATAATCGGAATGGGGCATTGTATATACCTACATATGTATATGTAAAAACCCGAGATGGGTATACATGTGGAGAATGAATTGAATTAAATTGTTATTTTAGTCTATTGTGATCGATTTTTTCTTTTTTTTTTTTTTGAAAAAATCTGTTAAGGATATAATTTTACATCTTTCAGGAACGAAGGGGAACAATTTAGAACTATAAACTACTATTCATATCTTGCGTCGTTTTCGAAAAAAATGAGATTTTTAATCGTTAATAACAGAAAAATCGTTTTTCTCAAATATGCGTAGTACGATTTTTTTCTTCTTTGGCTCAAAATACCTGGGGTCCATCCCCAAAACACGTACAAAAGAGAAACTGGATGTGCAAGCACTTTTGGGTTGAACTTAATCAAGGCTTGCCCTGATTTTAATCCCCTTTTCTCGGAAAAAATCCCCTTTTTTACCTAAAATTGAAGTATTGAACCGCTGTGATCCCTGTCATCCCCTATTATCTCCAATAATTTATTGACAAAAGGTCTGCATTTTGCGAGACAGAACCCGACTCCTTAAATTCCTTCTCTCAGTAGCCAATCATCGGACGCGCAGTCGCGTGAAACTGTTCGATAGTGGATGTCTGCTCGTATCTGCTAGGAAACTCGCGCATGCCACTTTATGTGTATTTTACTCGGGGCTTAATAAACGTTTGTATGGATGTTGGGGTAGGCCCTCAGACACATCCCCCCCCCTCGCACCCCAATCCGTTCTGAAAATCGAAGTCTTTGCACTCCGGTCAGTGCCGTGCAATCCCCTACCGAGGATCTTCCTCCTCCTTTTTATAATTCAATTTCTCCATTCTTCTTCAATCTTCAGTCTTCAATTTTTGAGTCCTTCCAGGTCCTCTAAACAAAGTCCCTTTCACATCGATCCAGTAATTTAAATGGTTTCCAAGTTAAATTATTTGTTTTACTTCCAGTTTCCAAATCCCCATGTTTCCTGAAAATCTTGACAACAAACTCTATAAAAGAAAGCTTATCAACCTCATCAACCTTATAAGTCAATCCTACCAATGATTCTCTATTCCATATTTCAAAACTTAATCGTATTTTCCTCAAAAATCGCGTTCGAAAAGAGTTAATTTCGTTGAATTGAAATGAATTGTTCTTGGAAAACGGGTTTCATGGGCGCGAACTTATAAATTCTATTGGATGAAACAAGTTCGATGATCAGATCACTGACTGACTGACTGACAGAGTGGTGACTCTAAAAACGCAACACTTGTTAATGACGGGACGTCATTAAACCAACAAATTACACATCACTTGGAGCGGCCGGTTCACACCGGTTAAAAATAAACGATGGTGTTGCGACCAAAGCGCAAGAAATATTACGGAAGCCAAGAAGGAGGATCTCTTTTTAAGTGGTTGTGGACAATTACCGTCGCTTAGCGTTCAAGTGTCATAAAACATGAACGCACATAATATATGAACACTCCAGATTGACAATTTCTGAGGTCACGATCTTTTAATGAGCTTCTCTCAAAAGTCGATCCAAGATTAACTCAAAGAAGTCCAAAAGTTTTAGATATACGCCAAAATTAGGCGAAAATTTGGTAACACAACACGGAAAAAAAAGTTTGTCTTACAGAATTTTGTGTTTGAATTTTGAAAACTGATTCGATGTGAAGGCATCATGGAACGAAAAAAATCTCCTTGAGAACGAATGTTGAACATTGAAATTCTGATGCTGTGCGAAACTGATGACGAAATTTTCATGAACTTAGGAAAACGGAGTATCCATTTCAAAAGTGCAGTATTTGGGAAAATAGTTTGTGAAAAAAAGTATGAAGATGTAATGTATTGTCTTTTATGAATTGCAATCAGTTGAGAGAAGGATTGATCCCAGAAAGATGAGGTAGCCTTTATACAGACAAGTATTTTTATTAATTTTTGTCTTGTTATTTAGGAGAGAGATTACAATTTGTGGAGAGATTTTTAGTTTGTGGAAAGAGAAAAGAAGAATCTGCTGTAACATACGAAATTTAAGTTTTTGGAGAAGGTGGATCCTAACTTTAGATTTCTGTGTTATATCACTTTTGAATTGTATGGTTTAAAAAAGAAACTCGAAAAGAAATTACATTTTTTAGGTCTAGAAACAATACTTTTTTTCGTTCTGCATTTTGCATTTTTCACTGGGTACGTGAGATAATAAGTGTGACTCAATTAGTGTCGTTGAACTTTACTCGTATTATGACAGTTATTCTTATAATAATAGTAATTTTTGTTATATAAAAATTTTTCAACGAACTATCAGAATTGATGTAAATCATTATTCAGTTTATATGAGTTGAAAATTTCTTATTCAGAGCAAATTAAAAATGAATAGAAATTAATATTTAATTTAAATTACAAATTAACATTGTTTCTCCAATATGTGGAAAAATGACCTCATATTCCGGAAAAATTTATCTTCGCTGTTTGTAATATTTTTTTCTTTTATTTTCAGACTATTATTGATTTACAATAACCTTTCACGACACAATTCGATATTGTCAACTATTAATTCTGAGCAGAATTCTATCAAGTTTTTAAGGAAACAATCGATCAATTTTAAAAGAAAATCTTTGTAAAATAAGACACTTTCCTACTTAAAAAATGGTCCTTTCATAAAAGAACACTTTTGTTTTAAACTTGGAGAATATTTTATATAATTTACATACTATCCAATAAAGATAGATACTATTTACTCGCAGTAAATGCACGCGCGTTCACGTCCCTGGAATTTTAGCTTCTAATATTAAAAACATAAAGTATTTAAAAATCTACAATAATATATTTTTAAATACATATTAAGATTTCTACTAATTTTCGAAACGAGGTAAATATTTTAATGAATGATTAATTTTTGTTAGTAAAATGTGTTTGGAAAAATTTAGTAATGGAACTCCAAACGGGTATCCGGATTCCAGATGCTCGGGCCCCCGAGTACTCAGATCGGGACGGGTTATACCCTAAAACCAAAAAAAGAAACAAATACCACAAGTAAAAATTGGGCGTAATTTTTTTATACTTATTAATTTTTCTTATACTGCTAAGTACTCAGTTTCGATAGGATACCCGGGTACCTGGGTATTTACTCGAATTTTTATTCATTACTCGGTTACCCATTTATTACCCGACGTAGCGGGTACCCACCCGGGGTCCCGGGTATTCGGATATATAGGCAAAATGCCTATCACTAGAAAAATTCTAATTTTCATAGTTTTAATATTTTCGTAGATACCAATTTTTTTTAAGTATCCGGAGATCTTAACTCTTTCCATAAATATAGTTAGACGAATATCATTGCATTTTTAATAGTAATATTTTTTACGAGTAAATCTTTAATAAAAATTTGTTCATGTTTGAAAAATTTTCATGTACAATTGATAGCTTAGAAATTTTTGAATTTTCAACGTCTAGAAATTGTCTGATACTGGAAAAACAAAATTGTTTGATTTCAAACGCTATTAATTTGAAAGTGTCCAAGCAATAAAAACAGTGTCTATTCTTAAATTTTTGAATGTACGAAGTAAATTCAAACTAGACCCTCTTGGATGAAACAATTTTTAAGTTTCAAATTAAAAAAAGACCATTTTTTACATTTATTTTGATTTCAAAGAAAAGCTTCGGATTCTTTATTTAAAAAATTTGAGGTTAAAAACTGGAATTATTACCTTTTGTCCATGAAATTAAGTTCTTAGGAGGAAAAAACTTGAACTTTCTTTTGAGACAAAAATAAAACAAGAGAAACAAATTTTAAATCCTAAAAATTTAAAAGCTTCAGTTTAAGAATCGTTTAGCTTCTTTTCTAGAGTTAAATACTGTTAAACTTCAAAATAATAAAAGATTATACTAATTTTATACATTATTAAAATGTATTTTTCATTTCAAAAATAAAATATTATAGATTTGTAAAATGTTATATTATAAGAGAAATATTGAAAAGTATTTATGACTTTTACAAAGTGTTTGCATGTTCATCAAGTTTCACACAGCAATTTTTATTTCATAGTTTCACATGCCGAAAGCTTCAATTTGAGCCATACATGCACCTGAAGTTCTGAACGTTCAAATGAACGAAATGGAAAAAAAAATAATTTTCGGGAATTGACCTAGCGAAATAAGTTCAGGGAGGCGTGAAAATCAGTATTATACAAAAAAATTTAACAATAATTTTGTTTAGATGGCAAAACACCCTCAAATGTTAATGGAGATATGAGCAACAAACAATGTACAGAGTGACCACCTTTATACGCTTTTTTATCCAATTAAAAATAGTAAATAATTAACTATTAATAAGACAGAAATTTTGAGCGTCTTATGAATAGTTAATTAGTTACTATTTTTAATTGGATAAAAAAGCATATAAAGACGGTCATTTTCATGATTTTGTGATTTGCAAAAATTAGGGGTGACTTTAAATGTTCTTTCAGGAAGCTGATACCCTACTCAAAATTTCTGTCTTATGAATAGTTAATTTTTTACTATTTTTAATTGGATAAAAAAGTGTATAAGGGCGGTCATTTTCATGACTTTGTGATTTTCAAAAATTAAGGGTGACTTTAAATCTTTCTTCCGGAAGCTCATGCCCTACTCAAAATTTTTGTCTTATGAAAAGCTAATTATTTACTATTTTTAATTGGATAAAAAAGCGTATAAAGGCGGTCATTTTTGTGATTTTTTTATTTTCGAAAATTAAGGGTGGCTTTCCATTTTTTCCGGAAGCTCATACCCCACTCAAAACACTTGTTTTATAACTAGGTAATTAAACGCGATTTTTAATTCGAATAAAAAGCGTATAAAGGCGGTCATTCTGTACATTGTTTGTTACTCATATCTCCCTTAACATTTAAGGGTGTTTTGCCGTCTAAAAAAAAATTATTATTAATTTTTTTGTATAATACTGATTTTCACGCCTCCCTGAACTTATTTCGCTAGGTCAATTCCCGAAAATTATTTTTTAATCTTTTTTTCCATTTCGTTCATTTGAACGTTCAGAACTTCAGGTGCATGAGCCATACCCGAAACGAATCGGACTAAAAGATAAGCTTCCAGCACTTCTTGCAGTCTTGAAGCAATTTTTAATGTATTATTCTAGTTTTGCCTCTAATCACTTAAAACTTTCAATTTTGTAAATTATGTGTAGTTATACATGTAAGTTGTAAGTTATGTAATTGGTACAAAATACTGTTTGAGCTTTTTCGTAATTTCTTGCAGCGTTTCACTTTCTTGAATTTCTTGTGGTAAATTGTTAAGTACATCTATAGATTAGTTCTATAATACTGTTCCCTCAGTTCTCCCGCATATCTTGCTTTATGATTATGAACATTGGCTCCATTTTCAATTTTATTTTCTGTCTTTATAAGTTCGTTTGCCATCCTAAATATCATTCTTGATCTTTCGATGTCTCGAAATATACATATATCTGGTACTTTAATTTTGTTGTATAATTCAATAATTGGAAGACTGGCGGTAGGCTAAATATTGGTTTTATATTGATTTTTTATTGCTTATATTTTTAATGTTAGGAAATAAAAATCCAGGGATGTTAACTTGCGCTGTGCGTACACTTAGTTCTAGTATTAATAAATAAATAATTGAATAGTTGTTTGAAGAATATTGAAATACGAAGGAAAGCTACGTTGGACTAACTACTTCTGGATCAGACTCGCAGAGTTTCTTTTTTAGATTGGAATCCATTCAGTAAGAATTTACCCCTTTTTCTTCTTGTTTTTAGATAGACATTTGGACAACATCTTGAGTGCAGAGCGAATGTTTTAAGATCGTTTCCTTCTGTCTTCATCTTGGCCAGTTGACTCATTGTCGCCCCCTGGGTTGCTATAAACAGGCTCAGTCGCGGCGGCCAATTCAAGCAAGCTCCACTCCCCTCGCTCTCGACCTGCAGTTGGACCTCGAGCATCGCGTGCGACAGATATCAGACGTGTTTCGGACTCCCTTCACCCCCTTTTCTTTTTTTCCTTTCTGGTCCCGACCCAATCAGCCCGGCCCAAATTGACCCTAGCAAGGTGTCTTAATTGCGGGAGGGACCCAAGAGGACGACATCTGGTGACCTCTTTTTTCCTCCATCCAGCCAAGTTGACCCTGTCCGTGTGATTTTTCTCTCTCAAAAAAGGGGGCAAGAATTTGGATAGCGGAAGTGAAGGTCAAGAGGAAAGAGAAATGCAGTGGCGCCGACAAACGAGAGTCACCCACGTGATCGGATCATCCAATCACGCCCTGATTTTTGTGAGGTACCAAGACGGTACGAGGCTAAAAAAACTTTTTGAAAAACTGAACCCCTTTCCAAACGAAAAGTCAATTCATACCTATAGTTCTATTTTTCATTAATTTAGTTTCACTATTTTGGTTTTTATTCAGCTTACATAATTTTTATTCATTTTTTTTGCAGAATCCTTTTATTGCGTTTCTCTCAGTTCATGTAGTGGGACGTTATGTAGAGTAAGGGTTTCAGTTTGAGGATTGTGGGATAATTTGTTAGATTCAATGAACTTATTTAGGTCTATTTTAATATATGACTTCGACTTGAGTCTTTTGAACCTGGCACGCTACGCAATTATTTTTACATTTGCATTCCTCTTGGGGTAGGACGAGTATACATGCAGAAGTAGCTCTTATTATAATTATAGGGACAGGATTCTATTATCGCTTATAAATTTTTCTCGCTGACCTGCCTTGGTCCCTGGACACTTTTCAAAAAAATTTTTTTTCTTTTTTTTACTTCAACTCGGCATTTAGGGAGGTTAATCGGGCATTGGAGAAGGTCGGGGGGAGGGGAGATAGCGGGAATTTAGGGAGGTCGGGCGGTTATTTAGAGAGAGTTTCTCGATTCCTGAAACAGCGGCGTGGTCTTTTTATAATATATATGCATTGTATTTGTTAATTAATTTGTATATAGTGTGAATGGGCTAATTAGAAAAAGAAAATTAACCTTGGAACATCCACAATAAGAATTTTTGGTTGTTCAAAGAGCTTTTTTTTCTTGGGAGGGCATCATTGTATCGGTCGCGGTAATTATTACGCCCCTATGCAGTGACCACGGGATAATTAGTGCCTCCTCGTGCAAAGAGACTCGTTATTACGATCTCCTGGATATAGTCTTACTTGCTCAAAAATGCTGTTTTTTGTACCGCTAGTCAATTATTCTGATGAATGAGAATTGTCTTTTCTCCTTTATGCCTTCTTGTCTTTATTTGGTAATTGAGAGAGCTCCAGGTGTACTACTTAAAATATTCAACGAACCATTCCAAGGAAATAGGGGTTCTGCCTTCTGCTAATAGCAAATAATTTCATGTTAAAATTTAAAAATATCCAAATTTGATATAATCGACTATAAACTCGAAGTAAATTAATATTTTCCTGATTTAATACATTATTGAAATTTATAATGATTTAAAAGATTATATAAATGAGAATTTTTATTGGAAAGCTCTTACTGCAATTTAATATCCAGATACTTAAAAATAAGAATTAACGCAGAAAAAACTAAAGACAAAATGCGTTGCAGATAAATTTTGGTACGATTAAAAATTGAACGTATTTCGGCGAGAGTTTGACCGACTATAGGACACATGTGGAATAGCCATTTTGCTTCAGTTTAATTAACTCAAACGACGGTAGATAGCGTTGGCCTACTGTGCGACAAAACTCAATTTTCTTGGACAAATCAGTCTGTAGGTCATAGTTTTTATCCGATTTGGGCGTTCTTTTTTTTTACATTCTCATTACAGAAGGTATTAGATTTGTGTAAAATTTGCCCTGCCCCCCCCCCCCCCCCCGGTTTCTGTTAAATGTCCACGCTTTAAGACCCCCTGAACCCGAAAAACATAACTTTTTGAATTTTCTTGAAAAATCGAAAATTCTAATTTTGAGCCAAATAACGCGGAATACGAAAGAAAGTTGAGATATCAAAATTGTTGCCTTTACGAAGACTTGTAAACTTGCCTCTAAACATTTTTTGGCAGGAGGCATAGTTTGTTTTTTAAGTATAAAAAATAGTATTGGAATATTTTTATTTTTATTTTTGAGCCAAGCGACGTGAGATAAAAAAAATAGTCAAAAAAGTAGAATTGTGGTTTTAAAAAGTCAAATAAAATTGCTGTTAAACTTTTTTTTATAGGACCAATCGTAAATCAAGATATTTTTTTTAATCGTCTTTTTAACTATTTATTTGTATATACGGTTTCCAGAAAAAAATTGTGTAAAGGAGAAAAGTGCAAAAAGGTATTTTCAACAAAGTTATTTTTTAACTTGGAAAAAATAACTTTCATAAACTTAGAATCTATCAAAATGAATGCATGTGCTTTAAAAGAACATAAATAATCAATTTTATAAATAACTTGATTTACTTAATTTCATTTTTTTCAGTTTTCAAAATTAAATAAATTAGAACTCGAAGCCTGGATTAGGAAATCATTTTTTTTTTTAGTTGGAAACTGGCGTGATTATTTGTAAATGAAATGAATGTTTTTTTAGTTCAAATATGCAAGAACAGTTTTCAAAATTAAATAAGTAAGAATTCAAAGCTTCAAAAATTAGACAGTCTTCAAATAAAAAAGTTATATTTTTCTTCTCTTTTAATCTGATTGCTATCAAAATTAAACAATTTTAATTTTGGAGCTTTAATTTTTAAGAAATGTCAGGACTAATCATTCTAAACTGAATTTTTAAAATTTTAAATGTTTAAAATTGAACATTTACAAACTCGAAACATTTAAAATTAAATAGTTTTATTTTTATTTTAAGTGCTTAATATTTTACAATATTCAATCAGAAGCATTTAGTACTGAGGAATTTAAAATTGTGTTGTACAATTGCAAATTTTTTAAGTAAATGCCGTTCAAATTTCAAAATTCCGGAAATAATAATAAATTTTACATTTGTGGCTTTTGAGTAGTCGAAAGTAATCAATTTTGAATTTCAAAGTTTCATAAATTTTCAATCTTGAAGCTTCTACAATTTCAAAATTTTAATTTAAATCGTAGGAATTAAAAAATAATAATTTCTTATAATGCTAACTTTCATTTGAAGTAACTGGATCAATTCTTGAATAAGAATTGATGAGTTTTCTATTTAAAATTTGAAAAATTCTAATTCTAATCCCTCAAAATTGAATTATACTAAAACATTTTAAATGAAATAATTTCAAGTAGGACTGTCCAAACATAAAAAATTGTACAGTTTTTGAAGTTTAATTTTGAGATTGTCTTATTGTAAAAATTAAAATTTAAAATTATTCAAATTTCCAGAATTGTTATTTAAAATAAGTAAATTAGTAAATTTTTAATTATAAACGTTTAAATTAAAAACTGTTTTACTATGTAGGTTTTAATTTAATTGTCGGAAACCTTAAAATTCTACAAATTAATCATGTTTGTAGATAGATAGATAGATAGATAGATATTTATTTAATTTTCAGCCCAACGGCCTTGAAA
>JAUMHM010000078.1:938279-960729 GCA_032362435.1 Melikaiella ostensackeni
GAATGTATTCCTTAAGGCCGATAGAGCCTTAAGTAAATAAATTTCCTTTCTCATTTAAAATCAAAAACAAAATTATAGATTTGTACTTGAAGAACATACGAGTATAACACCGAGCGCGAAGCGCGACGACCGAATCGCGCGCCCTAGGCGCGGTCAAACTTGCGAGCGAAGCGCGCGATGAGAATGTGCCCGCAAGGCCGGCAGATTTTTTTTACTTTTGAAATTTTCTTCAATTTACTTAAATTCTGTTGAATTCGCCGTGAATTTTGTTCACTCCCATTTTACTCAATTCAATAGAAATTTTTTATTTTTTTAATTGGGTTCAGTTCACTCAAATTCTTATGAATTACATTAAAGTATCTTGAATTTCTTTAAATTCTTCTAAATTCACTCCCATTTTACTAAAATCAATCTGAATAGATTGGTTCTGAATCAACTTACAATATAATTTTCGTATTTTCGGTTTTGAATTTTATTCTCATTAAAATAATATTAAAATATTATTTTAAATATACTTAATTCTCCTTTTTCTTGGAGTAAATATGATACGATTTTTGCAGTGTTTAACACGTTACCTGGCAAAAGTAAAGCGTTACAATACCGTTATTTCTTAAACATTTGCAACGGGTTACCGTTACTGAAAAAAGTAACGCGTTACTTTGCCATTACTTTTTTTTATTAAATTTTTTATACATAATTTTAAATTCCCAAAAGCTTTAGACAGTTTTTAAAAAATTGAAAGTGTTTAAAAAATTAAAAATTAAATTTCAATTTATGTAAAGTAATATAGAATTTCACATTAACATTCTACAAACTGTTTTTCGTTTAAACTATTAATAATTATTAGCAATATTATACGCGCGCTACAACGCACAGAAAACATTGCACTGACAATTAATAATATGCAAATATAAAACAAGATTACTGTGATTCAAATTTTAAATTGTACGGTTTAATCACTTCAAAAAAATAATAATTTGAGAGGCATTGAGTTTGAAATGTTCAATCAAGAACATTATCACATTTAGAATAATTTCTAAAACAACCATTTTTTTCACAAACTTATTTGGGAAGGGTCTTGGAAAATTAGAAATATTCTTTTGAAAAAATTTAGTTTCTAATGCTTTTTCGCAATTTTTGAAGTTTGCAGGATTTCAATTTGAAGTTATTATATAGCGAATTAGTTCATTCTCGTATATGCATCCGTATTAAATTCGTAATTTTGATTGTTTCATTGCGATATTATAAATTTTGACATTATGTTGCAAGTTTTGTAGATTTGAAATTGAAGTTTTCTATTTTGAAGATATCTAATTGGATAATATGCACCCTTAAATGTTTCCATTTTGTGTGTACAATTTTTGAAGTTTAATTTTGAATCTGCCAAATTTGCATTTTTCTAAATATAAAACTCCTAATTGTCAAAAAAGGAACAAATTTTTTATTTTCACGTTTTTTATTCAAATTGAAAACTTTGAAGGTTATAAATTTGATATTGTACAATTTTTCAGCACTTCAAATAAAGAAAAATTCAATTTTCAACGCTCTGAATTTGAAAATGATCCACTTTTAAGTTGTAAAATTCATTAATTTCCAGTTTTAAATGCTTAGTAGCGAAATTATTTAAATTGGTATGCCTAAGAATAAAAATTTCGCCGTTTTTATAGCTGTTGAGTTTTTGAAATTGTACAATCTCAAGTATTCATAATTTAGAAGTTGTTTACCAGCGAAGGCTTTGAATTGGGACTTATTTAATTATTTAAAGCTTTTAATTAAAAATTGTTTAATTTCAAACGTTTTAATTCGTACCCTCCTAAGACCTTTTTTTCTTCACCCTCAAATACCACCCCCTAATCAATGTGCTATTCTTTTTTAATAACTTTTAAAATAATTTTGTATTGCCCTTATGCAAAAATATTATAGGAAATTCACTGTAGACCTATGATGATTCTCCTATATTGGATTTCCTATACTTTTTTCGTGATCATAGGGATTATTATAGGGAAATCATTACAAAAAAATCAGTATAGAAATAAATAATATTAAATTATTGGAAAAATTATTACAGAAAGTAGAGAAACTGTAAAGAAAATGATTTATTTTCGACCACTCATATGAATGTACATGAAAATTGTGCTATTTATGATAATTGATCACATTTTAAAGAGCTCTATTTAACAAAGCTGTAATGAAACAATACTATCAGTATATTTTTTATGCAACATATTATTTTAAAAGATAATAAATATATATAACGCATATTTGTCATATATTTCATGAATTTAAATTTGAAACTCTACAATTTTTGACATTTAAATACAACTATTGATTTTCGACAAAAATTAACATCAGAAAATTCATTTATTCACGCTTTTACTTCGAAATATTGAAAAGCTACAATATGTAAATTTAAAACTATACCATTTTTGTCATTTCAGGTTAAAATTAATTATTAAACTAAGCCTTGGTTTCAATTTTTAAACCATGAAATAAATTGTTTTCAAACGATAACATTTCAAACATAACGTTTCGCTATTTTCTTAAAGTTACATACATTTTATCGACTGTTTGACAATGTAGTGTATGAAATATTTCATCAAGAATGTATTTTCAATATGTTGCAACAATAATACATGAACAAGGTTGACAAGAAAATCATTTTTATTGACTTTGAACTACAAGAAAATATCTAGAAGTGACATATTGTTTTTTATTTCACGATAAAATAAATTTTGAGTGTCTAAATGAAGTGAAAAGGTTTTCCAGTAACATACTTAAACTTGTGTCTGTGTAGTGAGGAATTTATTTTTAAAAAAAATTATTTTACCTAAGCGTCTTTAAAATATAAAATTTTAAAAAAATTAATGGGTTTCTCAGTATACAGACACAAATTTGAGTAAAAAAGAAAAAATTGCTACGCAGTTCAAATACCGAAAATTCCTTTTACCGTGAAATAAAAAGCAATATTTCACTTTTAGATATTTTCTTGAATTAAAGTCAATACAAATGATTTGAATGTCAACCCTCTTCATATATTATTGTTGCGAAATATTGAAAATGCAGAAAATTGATGTAACTCTAAGAAAGTATTGAAAAAGTCGATTTCTTAAGATGTTTTTAAATTTCAAAGCCGTTTAGGCAGAGTAAAAATATATTAATGACATTATTACTAAACAGATATAAATTCACTTGCTCCGACACATTTTTTTTTTTTTTGGTAAATTAGGTAATTGTATTTAGATTAGATAATTATAGTAATCATAATTTATTTTTAATATTTCTGTGTCCAGCTATCAATTTTTATTTTTACACTTAAGTGAATTTAAAATCTTAATGCTTTAGCAACCATATTGTATGAGGAGTAAGCGAACAAAACGTAATAAATCCACTTAAGTTAAATTCCATATACTTAAGGATATAGCTTGAAACCCATTGATCAGAATGGAATTTGAAATGAGCCATTATAATCCGTCAGGCTGTCAGATAAATGAAATGCACGAAAAAAAATTTTCAATTTACTTGGAAGTTATTAACTAAATGAAAATCGATTTATACACTTTTAATGCAGTTAACGCATATTTTACTGATTATTTATATTCTAATGTTATAAATTTACAAGTTCTTGATTATATATGAAACTTTAAAATAAAATTTAAAATAGATTCCTCTTTTTTGATTTTATGATTGGCTTTAGGATCCAGAAATAAAATGCTACAGAAACAATCATCTCAATAAGCTTTATTAAATTTAAATTCAAATACCGTACTTTGATCAAAAAAATTGAACATCTTTGATAATGGTAGAAACGAAAAAGTACACTTTTTTCAGTTTCAATCACAACCTTAAACGTTATAAACATAATCTTAAACATCTTTGTATTTCTTATTCAAAGAACCAATTACGTAACTCAGCGTCAGAAACAAGCGTTCAATAGGGGTCAATTAAAATTCTTAGTTGCTCATCGAGATACTAAATCGTCATTGCTTGTTATATTTTCAGGATCATAACCTCGTCGGATCCTTGGAGTGATGATCGTTTCGACCTTGAAAGTCTTTTGATAATTCTAAGAAAATGAGTAACATGCTGATAAAAGAGAAGCTCGTCTTCCTGATTGGTTTTGCAATCGGCTTTAGTTTCGCTCTCTTTATGTATTTGATTCAATATCCCATCATCGAATCGCCAATCTGTGATGACAATTACTTAATATTATGGGGAAACCAAAACCAAAACGCCAGGAGAAACCTTGAAAAACATCAACTTGAGCATGGACGATCAGGTGAAAACATAAAGTTTGGAAATTGGTTAAAAGAAGTCTCAGAGATAAAATTGGAGGCTAACTCTTACGAAAAATGGCTAAAAAGTCAAAAAAAGCGAAGGTCGGAACTCGATATGGATTCTTATATGTACGGATCAAAAGATGCATTTTTGGAATCCGAATATTTGATGGAGAAAGTACAAGTTACTTGTGTGGTTTTTGTCGAGAAATTTAAACTCGCAAAGGCTGCCGCAGAAACTTGGGGAAGTCGTTGCAATAAAATCTATTTTTTTGGGCAGCATTTAGAAGATTCTTCTTTACCTGTGATAAAGTTCAAAGTGAAGCTTACGTCTTCGTGGCAGCTACTTTGTGAATCTATGAACTATATATGGAAAGACTCAGGATTAAATGAAACAGATCAGGGTGAAGGTTTAGAATGGACGATTTTTGTTAAGGATGATACTTTTGTGCTTCCGGAAAATTTGCGATATATCACTGCTCCTCTAAATCACAAGGAAGATCATTATCTTGGCCATGCTGTTACTTTATGGGGTCAGGCATACAACGTAGCAGAAGCTGGGTATGTTCTGAGCAAATCAGCTCTTCGCAGAGTGGTTAAGATGTTTGATAACTCTGACAAATGTGCTTCTAGTGGAAAGTATTGGAAGAAAGAAGATTTCTACCTCGGTAATTCATTTTTTTTTCTAATTTTATTTTCATTTTCTCCAGGTTTTACATCTTCTAATAGAAATTTTCAATATTTATAAACCATATGTGTATATAAGTTGGTACAAACTTTAGACATACATATGCCTGAAGTTCTGAACGTTCAAATGAATGAAGTTTTTTATTAATTGCTTTCTAAACTAGGAATAGTGCAAAAGAGTGGTTAATTACATTGAAAGTAATGAAATTATGTATTAAAGAAACTTATAATGCATATTTTTATTTGTAGTAGAAACAATATTTCTGGATAAAATAGAATGGGAAAATATATTTCGTTCATTTGAACGTTTCAAACTTCAGGTACACAGACGTTTTATAAACTTTGAGGGGGCATCGAATGATATCTTGAATTTTATTGCAGTTTGACAGTCTCACATTACCGCGGATAATCTTTATGCTGTTTTACCAGTTAAACAAGTCATTACATTTTTTTGGAGCTATATCAATTTCTTTATTATTATTACAGAGATCACAGTCCGTCCCCTTTCTTACCTAATCCCCTTTTTTTCGTCGTAAATTTCAAAAATCCTCTGAAATATCCAAAATCAATAATTCTAATCTTTTTTCCCATTTTTTTCACAAAGTTTTGGTTTATTTTTGAAGAATCATAAACAGGAATTTCTAACAAGATGCTTTCAACGAGATTCTCTTCGACGATACCGATTTAAAGTACCTGTATTTCCTAAACGATTTATTTACTAATTTTGTTGATTTGAAGGACATCGACAGCGAAGAAATGGCTAACGATTTAATCGAGAATTTAAACCCGAAATATGAATCAATTCTGTAGTTAAAAATCAAAAACATCGTATACCTTTAAAGTAGTTGAAATTTCAAAGCAGTTGTCTTCTTGAAATTGGAATATTTTGAAAATGCCTTTTTCGAGAAGACATCAAGAAAGTCGCATACAGTATATGGTAGAATAGACTACAGATTGTAGAAACAAAATTTTGGAAAAGGAAATAAAGCTGATTGTTACGGTTGGGGTTTACGTGTTAACAAACTGCATATTTGAAAAAATTCTTATCTTCATAATTTTGTTATTTTCATGAATAATAATCTTTTGAATTTTCTGTTTTTTTTACACTATAACCTTTTTTCAGAGGACATTAAAAATTGTTTCAGCACGGTTCGATTGAATTGTCTTCAACCCAAAGGTGCAAACACCAAGAATATTTTTGTTGATTTTGTATCTGGGATGTCCTAAAACTATTCTCCGATAAAAAACAAAAACTTTGTCCGGTTTGTTTTTAAAGACATCCATTTTTTTATTTTAAAAAATCGAAATTTCCAGTTTTTCTCTCAAATGAAGCGAGATGTGAAAAAAGTCAAGAGAGCTAAATTTTTCCTTGGAAAATTTTCTACAAAATCACCCCCTTTCTATATTTTAATCTCACTTCGTTTTTTAAGAACTTGATTTTCGATTTTAAGAGGTAACAATTCATTTTGCACAGTTTTATACGAGAAAACAAAATTAGAACAGATGAAGATTGATTTAAATAACGTAGAAAGATAGTTTTTTCTCCTTGAAAGATGTTATTGTTTATTTCTCTCTATGATTCAAAAAAGGTTTTGAGCGAAATATATAAAATTTCTGATTTTATAAAAATCTGTTAATATTTAACTGATCAGCTAATAATTGCATGACTATTATTAGAATTTAAGAAATTAAATTCAGAATAAATCAAAATTTAAATTTTTCTCTATAACGTCCAGCATTCAAATTTAACTACGAAATTCTTGGAAATTAGAAAAAAGAACAAGAATCTAACTACCAAATTTGGACAACACACTCTCGAATTTTCAGAAATTAAATTCAGAAAAAATCAAATTTTAAATTCTTTCAATCTTGTCCCGATTTGGTCGTTGGATTTTTGGTTTTATTTCTAATTTCCAAGAATTTCGTAGTTAACTATTTTTAGGTTATTTAAATTATTCTTTATCTATTCTAATTTTCGTATCGTATATCTTGCTTCGTTTTTAAGAAAAACTGGAAATTCCGATCTTTTGAAATTAAAAATGGATCTTTTCAAAAGCGACCCGGGCAAAGATTTTGTTTTTTATGGGAAAATAGTTAGAAGACATCCTAGATACAAAATAAACATTCTTGGTGTTCGCACCTTTGGGTTGAAGTAATTTTAAAATTATATATTTTTATTTCCAATTGGAAGGAACAGTTTTGAATAGAAAGCGTTCAAATTAAAACAGTTTTTAGATTGGAAAATTCAACTTTTTTTTTAAGTTCAAATAATTCAAAATCGTACAATTTAAAAATTATAGCATTTTAATACTTGAACGGTTATATATACACTACAATCAAAGTCGAAGACTAAAATTGAATTTTCGCAAATTAGACGATTTCCAGATTAAAAACGCTTTATGTTGTATAATTTTTAATTGAAACAATAAAAACAGTCTGGTTCTCAAATTTAAATTGTAGTACAATTTCCAATTTGAGAGCCATAATAGTTGAATCAATTTGTTTAATAATTGTAAAGCGTTAAAATTTCTGCGTGCTAAGTTTTCAATTTTTAACGCTAGAATTTCAATTGTTCCATTTTTTACATTTTTTATTTGTAACAAAAGTTGATAAATTTTGAAAAGTAGACATAAATTACAATTTTGCATTTATTAATTTCAAAAGATATAAATTACGATAATTCAATTATTTAAAATGATATTTTAAAACATTTTTTTGGAGAAGTTTAATTTTTAAGGCTTACAACTGTAAATTCTTCAATTTCGAATAGTGTAACTGATAGCATGGATTTACTTTTTAATTTTTTTATTCTAATGTTGGGGGGCCTTATTTATTTCAAAATCCGCAAAAACAAAACATTAAAAGGTTAAATTTAACAAAATGGCAACCGTTTTCTCTAAAAATCAAACTTTTTTTAAAAGAAATGTGCGAAACAGAGAAGAAAGATGAAAAACAAAATTATTCATTTCGAAGAGTTCTACAAAAAGTCCCTGTTCCATTTTGAAATACTTTTCACTAACAAATTTTAAAAAAAGGCGTTTTTTTTTAAATTCAGTATTTTCTAAAATACATTTAGATAATTACTTTTTTCTTTCTGATTCTGTGTAGGGTGTTTTTTCATTGTTTCGAAAAGCTTTGCAAAAAGTTCCTCATCCATAATTTTTTTATTTTGCATCAGACATTTTTTGGATAATGTGTATTTTTGGAAATACTCATGAAACGGTACAAAATATCAACAAATGAAAAGGGACTTTCTGCAGAACTATTCGAGTGGAACAATTTTTCTTTTGAACTTTCATCCGTATCGAGCCTATTAGAAAAATAAAATAAAAGTATTTGATTTTTAATAGTTTTCCAGATTTGGAAACAATGAGAATCAGTATCAAAAAGAAGAAGTTAATTATTTTCATTACTTTAAAAAATACCAAATTTTCCAAACTTGCAAATTATTCAGTTTTAAAGCTTGGATTTGAACATGTTTGTTTGTAAGTCTTTTAATTTTTAATTTTTCTATCTAAAACGTGTAAAGAATTTAATTAAATTTAGTGGATTTTATGAGGTCACCATCTGTTATTATGATTTTGTAACTTTCTCAATATCAATTTTTAAAAAATGGGCTACTATAGTTTCAATAGGGATTTTCACGCCATCTACAGTGATCCAAAAGCATTTTAAAATTATATATATTTGACCTGCAAAAATGAATGCTCAAAATAATTTTCACTTTTTTTGTATTTTAACTATTTTTTGTGTTGAGTAAAAATTAATAATCCCATTTCTTTAACCTTAAGTTTCTTGAATGAAAAAACCTAGCTCGTCTTCGACTCCAAAATAAAGTTTAAAACTTTTAAAATTTTAAAAAATTTAGATTTAAACTTGTTTTATACCTCAGGGTTTAATTTCAAAATGTTCATAGCTAAGTCCTTTAGTTCGACTTTGTTCATTAAAAAATTAAAAAATAGATACTGTTTTTAGTGCTTAGACAATTTCAAATTAATAGTGTTTGAAATGAAACAATTTTGATTTTACAATATCAGACAATTTCTAGGCATTTAAAATTCAACAATTTCTAAATAATTATCAATTATACATCTGAGTTTTTCAAATATAAACAAATTTTACTTGAAGATTTAAAAAATATTATTATTTAAAATTTAGTAATATTTGAATAACAAGGGTCTATTAGACATGAATTATCTCCTACGGATCAGAAAATAAAAAGCTGAATAAATTCATGGAGACAGTTAAAATCGCCAGATACGTAAACGAAATTGGCATCCATGAAAATATTAAAATTACAAAAATAAGAATTTTTTCAAACATATTTTGCTAACTAGAATTGATCATTTATTAAAATACATAACTCGTTTTAAAAATTATTAGAACTCTTAATATTTAAAAATGTGTTACGGATTTTTAAACAGTTTATATAAATATACATGCTAATAGTTTATATAATTATATATAAAAATCGTTTATATAAATATACATTTACTCAAAATACAAGTTTTAACATTTTTATTTTTCAGGTAAGCATTTATCGTCAATGGGAATATATCCTTCGGATACAAGAGACACCAATCTGAGAGGAACTTTTCACGGTTATTCTTTGCAAACTCTGTTTTGGGGAGTTGCAAAACCCGGTCAGTATTGGACAAAAGCTCTTTACCCACCAGGACCTGATTGTTGCTCCACGAGATCTGCGACATTTAATGCCGTGGATTCTGGTAAAATGTACACATTGTATTACATCCTTTACCATCTAAACGTATTCGCGAAGCCAGGACATTATGGAACAAAACCTGCTCCAACGTCAGTACCTGACGAAGAGGTAATACTTTCAGGGATCACAGTCTTTCCCCTATTCTCCTGCGTTTCCCCTTTTTCCCATATTCTTGAAAAACTTTCCCTTTTTCCCCAATAATTATAAAAATGCTCTATCTCAAAAACGTCAGAGATAGGAGAAAAATTCAAATAGGAACATAGAGATATAAACCATCTAACTACGGTGTGTTTCGACTGACTTCAACCCAAAAAGGCTCTCACCCCTTGTTTTTTTTTTAATCTCACGTCTTTGATACCCACGATTATTTTGAGATCAAAAAGAAAACAATTCCTAGGGGGATTTTTGAATAAACTTGATTTTTTATGTTTCTTTGGAGGTTATTATGTATATCTTCATTGAAATAACTCCAAACTGGAGCTTCTTTGGCTTGAAACCTATGATTTGGCATCCAAAAAAGGCTTTAAATGTTGAATAACTTTGGACCCCTTGAACTCATTACAATTATTTGAAACAGGTGCATAAAGTCAGTTTTAATTATTTTTTTGGAAATTTCTTTTTTTCAGAGCATTCTCTGTCTTGAGTAGCCTGAATAAGATTTTAAGTGTGTGAAATTTTCCGTAAAACTGAAAAAAGTTGAATGTTTTATCTCATAGTTTGGGAGATATGGCCTTCAGAAGTTATTTTTTAGTGAAAAGTGTGTCTGAAAATTTCTTTAATCTTATGCATTGTAAATTATTTCATTTTCTGTGCAGCGTAGATGAAAATTGTACTTATATAAGACTTTTTTGCCCTCTAGGAATGTAAAAACAAATTGTAACTCTAGAATATTTCAAAAATCTGCAAACAAGAAATTTTGTTAACATTTTTTCGAGTGCGGGTAACTAAGCTGCAGATCTGTCGATTCCAAATTATTTATATTTTTTTAGGATCCCAATACTCTACTTTTTCACGTTATATCGATTTCGATTTCTAGAATTCTTTATTTTCTATCCACCTTACTAAGTATTTTTGTACATTGCTAATTGAATTATTTTCTCAGGTGTGGAAGATCGCTTTGAAAGAAGAATTCGGCATCGACAACATGACTGAAATTTCAAGTGAACGATATTATCAGATTTGGAGGGCCAAATATTCAGAGCCAGAGACGTTTATAAAAAAAACTTATACACAGTCGCCTGACTTTTTCAACTCTTTACTAACATCACAAGAATCCCAAAGTAAATCGGTAAGAAGGCTTACAGTCGAATAGATTAGAAAATTTCCATTCTAATCAATTTTTCTATTCGATTTCAATGATTTCACATATTTTTATCACGATTTGATTTTTTTCTTCAACGATAGAATTCAAATGAAGCTAGTAGTTATCACTGCGAAGTGTCTAGACACACCAAAAATATTTGGTCTATGCTCACCGAATATCGGTGAACCTTATACACGGTCTTATCAATAAGGTATCGTTATTTCAATTTAGGGGAGACTGATACGTACTGGGTACCAGTACATACTGGGTAATGCGAATTTTCTCATAATAGGAATTGTATTAATAGATTCTAATAATTTGTTACAAGAAGTGCAATCATATTACTTCTCCTAGAAAATGATTACAGTTCATTCAAAAAAATTGTCATTATCCAGTATGTACTGATATCCAATTTGTACCACCTTCCCCTGTTTTATATTGTCTTTCACCTTGCTCAACTTTTTTGAACAAGATTGAAATGGAACCAATTTTTCTAATTTTATAATTTATTTCATGGATTCAAAAAAAAGTACATTTTTGAATCTCAGGAATTAGTGATTTAGACATATTTCACACCAGAGATGTTTACAGAAATAAGCTTACAAATATTTTTATGACTTTCAAATAAGTAATAACATCACAAGAATCAGAAATAAGATTAATAAATTAGAGTACGCTAGACGGAATTAATTTCTCTATAAACTCGTAATCTCAATAGTTCGTGATGGAGTCACATTTTTCAGTTTTTTAGATAAGGGAAAAATTTTGTGATAAAGAATGTTATGTTTGATATTGACATCACACTTCCTTCGTAAGCCTGTATTATAGAGTATGCATTTATAACTTTTATTTATAGTCTACTAATGGTTGTGCAATGGAAAAAGAGTTTTTTCTTTTTCTGTCAGAAAGAGATCTAATATGCGTAGTATTCAAGTAAAGATAATGAAATACAGTACAAATAATTAATCACAAATAACAAATCATGTAATTGAATTGCATTTAACATATCAAATGAATCTCTTGATCGACTGTTGACTTTTACAATACGCAATACCAATTACATAATAATAATATCGAGCACATAATATGAGAATGTAAAGAGTTTGTTATCGCCTTTATACGAGCATTTTAATGGAATGAATTACTCCGAATCGTTAAAGTACCTAGATAAAATGAAAAGAGTTTGCATCTATTAATAAAATTATTACGAGCCTTTTACTGAAGTATAAAATTATACCGTGACTATCGATCTGTACGCACAAAGTCATCAAATTTATAAGGTCTGTTATCGACTTTTTATAAGCATTTGAATAAAAGACTGTGGTCGTAAATTACTCTTTGTTTTTGATAATGACTTCCTTTCATCCTCTTAATGTGCATTATCTTGCTCGTGCAAGAACTAATCGCAGTGCCAAGTATACTGACGCTGACACAGATTTAAGTATGAAAAAGGTTGGCGTAGTTTGTATGCTGAGGAAATTAAATAAGAATAATAAAAGGTTTATTTCAGGACAATAAAGTAACTTTCATAAAAAAAGCTGTTTGAGAAATACTCCACTTCAAAAATACTTCAAAAGTATTGCACTTCTGAAAAAAATTGACAAGTTTTTTAAAGATCCACAATTGAACTATTTTTGAATCAAACATTTTATACTTCTTCTTTACCTCCTCTAGTTTTTTCTACCTCCTTTATCCATTCTTCTCCCAGTCCCTCCTCCCCTAAAATTTTCTTAACATTCTTTCGCCATCCTTCCCTCTCCTTTCCTCTCATGCAACCATCCCATACATGCTCCCATGTCTCCTCTATTCATTCACATAATCTGCATTTTCTCTTCTCATCCTTCTTCCAATAGATTGCTTCCTTTACTTCATTTCCCACTCTCCATCTAGCTATTCTTGTCCGTATCTTTTTCCCCCAACCTCTTTCTAGATATTTTGGCAATCCTTCTTTTTATCACCTTATATCATTTATTGTATCATGACTCCCCTATCCTCCCCATCAATATATCACCTACCTTTATCTCTTTTTTCCAATTTCTCATAGTCTATATTTCCTTCTTCTCCTATCCCTAGATTTCTACAAAAATCTTCTTTCTTCTTCCCATCGCGTTAACTCTACCGCCCTCTTTCCTCTTTCTTCTCTTACTATAAAACCCAGAGATCTCCAGTCTACCCCTAATGTCCATCTAATATATCTCTCTTGCAACCTTCTGTCTCCTTCCTCTCCTTCCATCCCAATATCTCTATCTCATATCCTGATACCGGCCATGCCAGTGTATCAAGCAACCTCATTCACCTATTCCAATCTTTTTTAAACATTATTTCTCCTATTTCCTATATCTGTTTCATTATCCTTGCCGCTTTCTTAATCCTTTCCCTAATATGCGCTCCGTGTTTCTCATTCTGCATGATGAAACCGAGATATTTAAATTCCTTGACTTTCTTTAACTTTTCACCTTTCAATTTCGCTGTCCATTTTTTCTTCCTCCCTCCCTCCTTTCTAGACCTCATTACCTTCGTTTTATTCGTATTAAGCCTCAGTTTTTTTCTATCCAAATATTTTTTTAACCCCTTAATTGAACCCGCCATTCCATCCTCATTCTTCACCAACATAACTATATCATCCGTATATGCCAGTGTATATATTTTCCCTCCCTAGCCTTACTTCTCCTCAGACTTTTTTCTTCATCACCTCTTCCAAATTTGAAATTAGTATATCAAAAAGGAGCGGTAGAGAATAACCCTGCCTTACGCCTCTAGCCAACAAAAAACTATATCCTATTTATTCTGTCACCCTAAACTTACTTTTTGTCTCTCTAAATATCTCTGCTATTCTTTTCCTTAATCCGTCTGTTATCTCCTTTTTCTCCATAGCTTTATCTATCTCTTCTCTGTCCAATGATTCAAACCCCATCTTCAAATCGACAAACATTGCTGTCATTCCCCCTTTCTCTCTTTTGATCCTTCTATTTTTAATTCAACACGTGAATATTATATATCATTCCGTTACATTTTCTAAATCTTGTCTGATTCGGTGGAATTACCTTTTTTTCCTCTACTTCTTTCTCTAACCTCTCTGATACAATTGTCACATATATCTTATATAATATCGGCATCAACTTCGCCCCCTATAATCTTTAACTCCTTCCCCATTTCCTTTTTTCACTATTGGTACCACTATGCCTTCTTTCCATATTTCTGTCCAACTCTCTCCTCTCCATACCCTGTTGCACATTATCCACGCCATTCCTTTAATTCCTTTCCCCCATATTTTCAAACTTCATTCGAGAACCCTCGCTATTTCTTCTCTTGTGATATCCTCTTCTTCGTCCTTTTACCTTCCCTCTTTCCCTCCTTTCGTTATTTTCTTTTCCACTCCTCCTAACAATTCCATAAATTATTTTTCCATTCTACCATTTCAATCTCCTGATTAACTCTTTTCCTTTTTGTCCTCTCTTTATATTTACTACTTTCCATACTTCTTCGTCCGTGCTAGCCTTTTCTGCCTCCTGCTTAAATCTTTTATTCTTTTTCTCTTTTTCTTCTAATACATAATTCATTATATTCTTTCTTCTGCACTGCTCTTCCCGTTTCTCCATTCTCTTAATTCCTTTTCCACTTCCTTTTTTTCTTACATTCCTCATCCCAATTACCTCTTTTTTCCTCTTCGCCGACATCTTTCTAAAATGTATCCTCTAATATTCATTTTAATTTTCCTATCACTATTTCCACCCCTTTGTTTACATTTTACTCTCCCATTTTCCCTAAATTTTTCTATTCCCTCTGCTGACCAATTACCTTTTCCTAATCTGTTTTATTTCTTATTTTCTTTGGCTGTTTTCCGTACTATCTCCGCATCTTCTCTCCGATCCTTATCTCTTCTTCCATTAATCCTTCTTTTTGTTATTTCAACCCATTCCTATCCTTTTTATTCTCTAATAAATCTTTTCTTATTCCCATCACCCTTCCTCCCACTGCTCTGCTCTTTTTATTTTTTTATTTTTGCATCTTGTACCTCCCATCTGTATCCCCTTGGTAGCCTTTTCTTTTCTCTCTCCTACCCCCTTTTATCTAATCATATCTCTATCACCGCAACTTCCCATTGTTTCAAATTTCTCATAAATTATCCTTTCTTTCCAAGCTTGATAGATTCCAGTAGCCAATCCTCCATTCTTCCCTTATTTCATTTCTTATCCCTTCTGCCTTCCCACTACCTCTTACTTTCATCCCTTGCATTCCTTTCTCACCTATTCTCCCATCCTCTCACATTTCACTAACTTCTCCCTCTCTTCGTCTCGATCCCACCGTATACCTTCTATCTCTGTTCTCCCATATTTATCCCATGTTTTTTTTCCTTTTTTCTTTCCTCTTCTGCTATTTTCTTTAACTTATACTTATTCCTTCCTTCCCATGGCGAATCCTCTATTCTCCCCGAGCCTCCATGTAACGTATTTTTTATCATCGCCTCCCTCTTACGTTCCCTATTCTTTAATTTCACCAGCACCATTTGCTCTCTCCCCAATTCCCTTCCTAAAATTCTCACTTCCTCTACCTCTACGTTCGCATGTATCCTCATTAGCACTTCATCCACTCATTTCAATTCCTTCCCCTCTAATCTTAGACCCTTTATCACTATATTCTTTCTCCTTTCCTCTCTCTCTTTCCTTTCCATTCCTTTCTCTAGTTTTCTCAACCTTTTCTTATTCTCATTCCAACTCCTCTACCTTTTTATTAGACTCTTCCTGCTTTTCTAGCCCTGGTTCCAAACAAATACTGGATTTGAATTTGAATTTGAAGCTATTCTGTGCAGAACATTTTCAATTAACTATTGAGGCTTCCAATTCCAAATAACATGAAGGATTCAATCCAACATTGATCAGTTTCATACGCTATTATAATCTAAAATATTGTCTGATTTGAAAATGTTGAAATATCACAAGTTTGAACATTAAAATTTGGAATATTCCGTAAAATTGACAATTTGAAGGCTCTTACCTTGAAAAATTTATAGCTTGAAATTGAAAAGTTGTAAATGCTTGATTCTGTAATTTTTTGACGTTTTTATTTGAAATATTGTAATTTTTGAAGTTTCAATCAGAAATTATTCAATTTTGAATGTATCAATTCTTAAAGATTTAAATTTGAAAGCGTAAATTTTTCAATGTTTTAATTGAAAATCGGTCAATTTAAAATGCTTTTATCTTAAATTATCCAATTTTTAATAACTAACTGTGAAATTATTGAATCATTAACGCTTCATTCTTATCCTTATACGAAATTACACAATTTTGAGCGTTTTGATTTGAAATAGCTTAGATTCTAATGGGTAAATTTGGAAAATTGTTCAATTTTGAAACTTTTAAATTAAACGCAAAAATTTTAATTTAAAATCGTTCAATTTCAAACGCTTTTATCTTAAACTGTCCAATTTTGGATGATTGAATGTGAAGTTATTGAATCATTAACGCTTTATTATTTTTCTTATAATCGGTTTTAATCGAAATTGTAAAATTTTGAGCATTCTGATTCGAAATAGCTTAGATTCTAATGGGTAAGTTTGGAAAATTGTTCAGTTTTAAGGCTTTTAATTAAACGCAAGAAGATCTAACTTTTTTGTTTGGACAAGAAAAATATTTTTTAATCACAATTTGGAAATATTGAAGTAATTGTTAGACTTTAAATCCGAAAATGTTATATTAATAGATTGCGGTCTTAATTCTGATGGGAAAATGAATGAAATGCTGCATTTCCTGGAGAAGGTGACCTGTTTTTTTAATCGAGAATTTTTATCAAATCCGACTTCCCTTTTCCTTTAGGTTTGCGAGTATATATAAGCAACCGAATTACGATTTTCTCACAGTGCGAAAAAGGAGCGATTCTTTGTTAAGAGCATAAATCTTGCATAATGACGATTTGTTGTAAATTTTAGTGTTAATCGGATCCTTTTTTTTATAATTATGTCTGTAAAGTTTCTTGTTTTTGGCTTGTTTTATTATTGTCTTTTGGTCCTTGCTACTCCAGCTCAAGGGGAAGAAAGGTATATTAATTTCTTCTAAATATTATTATTATTATTCATTTTTAAAAGCTTAAGTCAAAATAGATTTCAACTAAAAAAATTTTATGCTTTTTCCATGTGCATATTAGGGTGGTCAAAGAAAGGCTTTATTTCTGTTTCTCAAATGGCAACCCTACAAAATGTTTCTTAGGGTGTCAAGGTGAATCCTGATTTTTGGCAGAATAAACAAAATATTTAACAAGTCGCTTTTGTAAATAAAATGTTTATTTTATTTAATTAATTGCTGTTTGTATAGTTTAGAGTTTTAGCGGAATTTAAAAAAAGTATTCAGGGGCCCCCAAGCCGGTTTTTGAAAATAAAATGCTTATTTTATTTAAATAATTGCGGTTAAACGTTTTATTGGCAAAAAGCGACTTGGGGGACTCCTAAATATGTTTTTAAAATTCTGCCTGAAATCAGGAGTTATTTTGACAGCAAAAGGAACATTTTGTAGTGGTGCCATGTGAGGAAAAAAAATTAATCCTTTTTTTGGGCAACCCTAATGAATATATTTAATTATTCTTATATTATGTAACATCTAATGAATTTCGAAGAATGTAATGTGTTCAAAACTTATATTCTTTCGGATTTTTAAATTTAGGGGGGTAAAAGGTGGAGTAAAAGGTTTCAGAAAAGATGATGAAAAATCTAGGAATAGAAGTCGCTGTGCTTCAACACCTCTTCCTCCATTAAATGGGAATATAAATTGTTCTACGTATGGCTATATCTTTACGTAAGTTCTCATTTTGTAGTAGAAATTTTTCATTTTAATAAAAGTAGATCTGAATAGACTATTTCTTCAATTTAAAAAAATAATGATAATAAATAATTCTTACAGTAACTGCCGAGCAAATTGCATTGCAAATTATAAGTTTCCGAATGGAAAAACGGAACTTTTAATTACGTGCCAAGGTGATAAGTGGGAAATCCGTGGAACCGAATGGAAATCAATACCTCACTGCGAACGTAATTTTATTTTTATTTATTGTTATTTTTTATAAATCTGCCGATGCAAAACTTGAAAATTAATCATTTTCAAAGACTTAGTTTCCAGATCATGATTTAATGCTTTAATTTTTTAACGAAGTTTGGTATTGTTTAATTTTTAACGCGTCAAGTTTAAATTCATTCATTTCGAAAGGTTCTAATTAGAAAGCATGTAATTTTCTACGTTTTTAGAATAATTAAACTTTAAAGGTTCATAGTATATAAAATTCTTCAATTATGAACGGTGAAAATGATAGTGATTTTTTTCAGAAATCACGTTTTTTTAGTTAATAAAACCCTATCCAATCACTTTAAATGTCATTTGATACTACATGATATGATACTTATTAATAATATTTATCATTTTTTAAATTTCTATAATTTTGATTTAATAGTTCTGAATGCGCAATTCTAAAACAGTTTAATTTTTAAAGCCTCAAAACTAAAGGCTTTTTTCTTTAAAAGCTTAAATTCGAAAATATTTGGTTTGAAAATTCTTAATTTTTGGAGATTTCCCATTTTTAATTTTACAATGTTGTAGGCTACTACTTTAAAATTGTATAATTATGAATTTTTTATTTTTAAATAGTGTCTAATTTTTAAGTAGGTAATATTGGATGATAGTTTATGAAAAAAAGATTTTGTGGTTGGGATACATATTCACCGGGAACGCGGTCAAAAATGGAGGTGAAAATTAATTCGACTTTTTTAAAATAAGGGGTTTCCTTTTTCTTTTTTTTTACTGAAAGAAGAGCTTTTTTTATTGAACATCAGCATCATTAATGACCTGGAAAAATGTTTGATAATCGGGAAGTAACCAGTCATTTGTTTTTTTTTTAGAGGCCACCCGGAAATATTTTATATTTATATTGAGAGTGTGGCTGCTAATATTATACAGTAATTTTTAATTAATAGCCTCATTGATTCAACAATTTTGAATTGAAAACCTCCCGAATCGATAATAGTTTCAAATTCAAATACTAAAAATGTCGGAACAATTTCACTAGTAAATCTTTCAAAATTGGGAATTTTCATATTGAAAGCCTTGATAGTCAGTTTTAAATTTGATTATTTTAGTTTTGTGCATTCTAAATTCTTTGGTTTCAGTTTTAAACGTACAAAGTTGTCTGTTTTTTAAATTCTTCGAAATCGTAGAATATCAAATTGTAAGACTTGATAGTTGTACACTTTTCAGCTTAAAGGATTTGTAATCAAACAACTTCGAACTAAATGCCCTCAGAATAAATTCAAAACAATGAAAAATTAAGAAAATAATTTGTCAAATTTAAGCCTTGAAATGAGAAGATTTCAGAACTAGACATTTCAAATTGAATATTTTTGATTTGAAAATGTTCCAAAATTTTGGACATTTCAAACTTACATGAAGAAAAAAAACAATTTCGAATTGAAAGGCCTGGAATTGTCCGATTTCAAAAATTAAATTCAGCGCAATCTTCTTCTGTATTATTTTTAAAATTTTTAATTCTCAATGTCTTATCTTAAAATTGTCCGATTTTAGTTGAAGATTTAAAAAAAAAATGAATCATTTAGAAAGGAAAAATATTCGATTGGAAGATTTCAAGAATGAATAATAATTCTGAATGAAGAGTTAAAAATTAAATGGTTTGAAATTAAAAAGTTAAAAATTGTGTTGTTTAAATCAGAATAGATAAAAGTTGAACTATGGTATTTGAAATTGATACCTCAGTAATTGAATAGTTTCTGTCGTTTTGAATGTTAACAATTTTAGACTTCTGAATCTTCATTTTGAACGCTGAATTTTCAATTTTTTCCTTCAAAAGTTTTAATTTTTCAATTAAAATTGAAATAGTTGAATTTTGAAAGGTACAACAAACAATTTGAAAATTGTTCATTTCTAAACGATTCAAATTTACTTAAGATGATTGAAACTTTAATGAGTTTGAGTATAAAAAAGTTTTAATATCCAGAGCTGCCATACAGTCACTTAAGTCACTCTTAGTCACTTTTTTCCAAATCACTTTTTAGACACTTTTTTAGATAAAAAGATTAATTCAGTCACTTTCCTTTTAATAAATTGAATCAGTGATCCCAAGGGTTAACCACAATTGAATTCAGGTCTATGCCTATTTCTGAATTTTATTGAATTATTTCAAATTCTTTTAAATTCATCCTGAATTCAGTGAATCTTTTTCACGTTCTCATCATTTATGATGGAATGTCTTAGATTCATGTGAATTTGGACCTATCCAGTTTTCATCCATTCTCGACGTTTTGAGGCCCCCTGAGTCAGAAAAAATGGTTTTTACGATAATGTCTGTCTGTTATCCAAGACGCGATAACTTTCGAAGGAATTCTCTAATTTAAATTTCCTCTTACACACTGGTTTGTGGTCCAAAAAGACAGGTCAAGTTCGTTACCCAGCCCTCTACTGCCAATATTTATGGTTTTGGTCATGAAAAATAAAACTGAAAAAAGTAGAAATTCCACTTTCTCACGAAACCACGCTAGACGCGATAAATTGACTAGAGACTAAAATTATCTGTTCCGAAAAGTTCTGCAAAATTGCGCCCAACCGTTATTCAATAGGAATAATAGTTTTTGTTTTAAACGTGAAAAATGTCATAAGAAAATCGAAAATTCAAATTTATATCTAAACAACGCACAAAACGATGAAAGCTTCAACAGCAAAATTTCTCTCTCTAAAAAGACCTACATAATTGCTTTTAGTCATTTTTTAATAGCACTCATAATTTGGCGTGAAAATCAGAAAGAATGGTTTTTATTCTGAAGACTTTTAAATTCACATTGAATTCTGATAGATTTTATCAGATTCTTATTCACTAATTCTATTCACTCCCAATTATCTGAATTCAATTAAATTTATTGGGATTTAAGAAATTTTGTACCATGCATTTGAACTGTTTTAAATTAATCTTGGATTCGCATGAATTTCAACACATTCTCTTAAACTTTTTTGAATTCTTCTAAATTCACTCCAGTTTCACTGAAATCAATGGAATATTTTGGATTTGAAAAAAAATTTCAATTTGTTTGAATTCATTTGCAATTCACCCTAATTCCTATTAATTTATCGTGAATTATTTTAAGTTTTTTTAAATTCTTTGAAAATCTCGAAATTTATTGAATTCTCCCTGAATTTTTTTGCATTCACCTGAATTCTTGTAAATTTACTCAATTCTACGCAGTTCAATGGATTTTTGGATTTTTTTTAAATTCACCCTGAAGTCTTTTAAACTCGCCTTGAATTCTTCGGCATTTCATCCAATTCTTTTGAACTTCGTTAAATTTTTTTAAAATTCACCTCAGGTTTAATGAATTCAATACATGTTTTTAAATATTTTTAAATTTTTGTTAAATTTATCTTGAATTTTTATGAGTTTCATCGAACGTTTCTCATTTTTCTTGAATTCCTCCAAATTCATTCGAACTTTATTTTATTCATTTGTTTTTTAAAAAATTTTTTTCAATTCATTCATCTTCTTATGGTTTTCACCAATGTCTCTTGAATTCCCTTGAATTCTTATAAATTCACGCCAATTTTACTGAAACTAATGAAATATTTTGGACTAAAAATTTTTTTTCAATTTACTTTTTTTATTTTTATCCTGAATTTATCCTGAACTCTTTTACATTCTTTAGAATTTTTCGGAATTCTCTCAAACTTTTTTTAATTCACCCTGAATTCTTTTGAATTCCCTCGCATTTTTCTAAATTCACTCCAAATTTAATGAATAAAATTCATTGAATTTTTTAAATATTTTCGAATTGGTTTCAATTTACTTGATTGTTTTAAAAATGCATCCTGAATTGTTATTTGTTTTATCAAATTCTTCTCATTTCCCTTAAATTTCTTTACATTCACTTTTATTTTATTTTATTCAATAGTTTTTTAAATTTCTTGCATTTTCTTTCAATTCACTTAAATTCTGTTGAATTCGGCCTGAATTCTGTTCACTTCCAATTTATTCAATTCAATGAGAATTTTTTTATTTGAAAATATTTTTTCAAATCACTTAAATTCTTATGAATTTCATCAAAGTCTCTTGAATTTCTTTGAATTCTTCTAAATTCACTCCAATTTTACAGAATTCAATAGAATAGTTTAGATTTTTTGAAAAATTTTCCATGAATTTGAATTTAACCTGCATTCCTTTGAATTTATTGGAATTGTTTTGAATTCACTGTGAATTCTTATAATTTTATCCTAAATTCGTTAAAATTCACCTGGAATTCTTACAAATTTCGTCGAATTCTTTTGAATTCAAAAGAATTCGAAAGAATTGAATGAAATTTTTAAGTCACATTCAGTCACATTATTAATGCATATTAGTCACTTCTAGTAAATTTTAGTAATTTTAGATCACTTTTTCGATTTAAATAGGTCACTTTTTTCAAGTAAATTAGGCTGTGGAAGCCCT
>JAUMHM010000078.1:970623-998768 GCA_032362435.1 Melikaiella ostensackeni
GACCTCTTACGTGGATCATGTGCAGTGGGAATGATTCGCTACTTGATTTGAAACCGGTGAAGGCTATAGCAAAAAAAAGCGCTTAACATACCTAATACGGTCAAAAATTACCAGATGCCTGGACAGATACAAATACAATATGACGATAGTTTTTTAGACTTAAAGTTATTGTTTGCAGTGGTAAGTTCAATACTTACGTATAAATTGTATAGAAAGCATTAAATATTTATAAGGCAGATCGTTATATCTTGTAGTTAAGAAATAAGGAT
This sequence comes from Melikaiella ostensackeni, assembly GCA_032362435.1. Classification (NCBI taxonomy): domain Eukaryota; kingdom Metazoa; phylum Arthropoda; class Insecta; order Hymenoptera; family Cynipidae; genus Melikaiella; species Melikaiella ostensackeni. The sequence goes on from JAUMHM010000078.1 coordinate 970,893, forward strand.
ATTCTCTCCCTTTTCAGTTTTGAACATTTTTATAATAAGAAATTCGGAAATAGCAACCATTTTTTTACATAAGGATTGAAACTTTTGTTACCGTTTTAGCAAAAGTATAGGAAATATGATTTTTTTTTTTTTGTAAAAGTATCAATTTTTTACTTAGGGGTCGTGTATAAATTACGTGAAGAAATGAATTACGTTACAATAATCATTAATCGGAAAATCCTCACTAGGGGCCTCATACCCTGCCTAATTTTTCCCCCTCAAATTAACAATAAAAGGATTGCAAGAGCCCTTACTGTTGGAGAATATTCTTCTTTCTATATGTAGGTTGATAAATATAAATTTTGCCGAATAAATACGTCCAAATTATACAAATAATATTAAAAGTTAAGACCCTCAAGTATGTTAAATATCATATTTTACTGGAGAAGCGAGAAAAAAAATGTATTTCTTGTTAATTTATTCGTTGATTAAAATTATAGCATTTTGTTATTGTTATACTTTTAATATTTTTAAATGTTATGTGTTAGAATCGCAATTTTTGTTTTTTTTTTTACAGTGTTTGAATGAAAAATTTTCTGCACTTAAGCTATCAAATTCAATAACTCGCCCAACGCTCAAAAACGCTAAAAGCGTTGGTCCCCGCGTCTCAAGAAATGGGAATGTTCAAATTGACAAAATGAATTTTTTAAATATAGGCTTCTGTACAATAACAAGCCAATTCTATTTACAATTCTTATTTCCTAAAACTAGTTTCAAGAATAAAAATTAAAAACTGAAAATTTTTTTTTTACTGATATTCAATAAGTGATTAAAACATAAATCATCATAACTCGTACAAATATTATTGAAACTGTTTGAAATTGGATACACATATAAAGTATATTTGGCGAATGCCTGCAAAATAATTAGAAGTTGAAAATGACTTTTTGTTTAATAATAGGCAATTGAAAATTAAGGACAATCGGTATTATTCGTATTATCTGCGATAATGATGAAGTGTTTTTTATTTATAATTTTCTTTTGAAGTTGTCCCTATATTTTTCAGATTCTTTTCACGAGTGCAAAAAGATAAGTATGAGAGTGGAAAATGTATAAGTACAAAAGCAAATAATGTAAAAAATGCCCATACGTTTTATTATAATTCTGAGAAAATAATTATTGTTCAAAGTGAGAATTCTACGAAGATTGTATGCGAAGAACATGATTTGTACATTATTATTTGTGTATTTATTAATAAGTTTACGTGTTTGTTATTGTTACAATTTAAAAGCAAATAATATTCAATAAATGCTCACATTTTGTAAAATTGCTTACTATTGTAATTAATCATTCTCAGAGAAGAATTATTCGTCCGGGCGAATCTAAAAATTTTTAATAGGGTCGTTAAAAAAAAAATTCGTTTTTCAATTTTAATTCAGAATATTAGAATACAAACTTTCAAATGAAAAAGATATCAGCGGATATTTCCAGTTACGATAATATTGGAAGAAAGTAAATAGCCAGAATATAGTTCGGAAGGACCAATTCAGGTACAAGGGTTCTAAATTTTTTGCAGTTCGACTCATGTACACGGCACACTCTCTTCACCTATCCCACTTAACTGTCAAGCATACTTTCTATCGGTGAAGCAGTAAGCACTGCTTCGTGGCACTAGCGCCACGCGTAGCTGGTTCTCAAACTGAACCTAACTAAGCCTTCCCCTGACGTCTCGCTCCTCTTAGCATGCTCCAAGCTGCCCTCTACATTGTCGCCTCTATACCTACCATATTTTCCCTTTACGTTATTACAACAAAAAATTGCATTATAACTATTGACCGTCAGGCTGTTCTCAGAATATATCTAGGATAATAATTACGAATCTGAAACTTCCCAGAAAACTTCTTTGACTTATAAGGAACAGCGTTTCAGCTTTGAGTTTCCCCAATAAACTATTTTGAAAAACTTCCCCGCTGACCTCTTTTTACATCCAGGATTTTGAGAAAATATTTTCAAAAAATTCAATATACGGCTTTGGAGTATTTTTTAAGCATTCTAAACATTCTATCAGTCACAGGATATGCTGAAGAATGTTGCATAAAAATTTCAAACAAAGATATTCAAACGCTCCAAAGATACGGCGAGTTGATCTGAAAAAAAAAACGGATTATAATTTTTGTAGCAGAAAATTACATATTTCTTTAATATCTTAAAAACTGAAATTACTACAAAATATATTTATTTACAAAAAAGATGCGCCGTGAAATTTTCAACAAGTATAAGTGTTCAAAATCCAAATTCTAGACATATTTGAAAAACAGCCTGACGGTCAATTATTATACGAGCGATTTCGGCTATAAGCCCTTTTCGTTGGCGGCCCCTCAATTAATGATTGAATTAATGAATGAATTCAAAGATTATTATTATTAATTATAATTATGAGAAAATTCGCATTATCCAGTATCTACTGGTATCCAGTACGTACCAGTCTCTCCTATTTCTGATTAAGGCTGTCAAAAATAGATCAATGTTGGCTATTAACAAGTCAGCGTATGACAAATTTAGTAAATTAGTACTACTAATAAATTAAAGAGAAATTTTAATTACAGAAAGCTCAAAAGGGAAAAAGCCATAATCAAATTTACGATACAACAAAAAACAAAGTAATTATAGAAACTAAACGACCAGAACCAAAGACATGTTTTACGTGGGGTGGAGTCCACTATAAATCCTTCGACGATGATATTTTTAGTTTCGAAAGCGACTGTGCTTACACTTTATTACAGGACTCTCAAAACGGGCTTTTTACAATAACAATTCAGAATAATCTTGAATGTAAAATCTCTGGTGTTTGCTTCAAAATCATTAAGATATTCGTTCAAGGAAAGGAATATACACTTTGGTTGAACGATTATGGTATTCCGGAATTCCGTTCTGTGAAGAAAGTCTTACCAATTCCAATCCAGTTACCAAATATTCGAGTTGATTGGTCAGCGCATTTTGTGGTTGTTAATTTGGATACGATGGGACTGAGCATGAAATGGGACGGAGCCTTAATGATTCAATTAGAGGCTTCGGAGTCATTATGGAACAAAACTGTGGGCCTCTGTGGAACAATGAATGGAGATGTTAATGATGATTTGATGACGAAGGAAGGAACGAGACCAAAAAGTATTGCCACTTTCGCCAGCAGCTGGAAAGTCCAAAAAATTGGAGGTCTGAAATTATATGAATTGAATTTTATAGAAGATTACTCATTTTCTTTACACCATTTGTATTTAATTTCAAGATCACCCTTACATAAAAATATTATAGGATCGAATCCATTTCAAATTAGGCAGGTTCTACACTTCAAGTCGCAGAATCTCTCAGTGACGAAATATGTTATTTTTTAGAAGAAATTAGGTGACACGTGTTTTTCTGATCCAAGAAATATAGAACTTAAAGAAATAAAATCAATTTTATTTCCAGGAATTTCCACTGACTTAAAAAATTTCAAGGAATTTCAAAGAATTGGGCCGCATAAAACTCGCAAGATGTCTTCCTAATAAAAGCAAAAATTTAACAAAAGAAAATGGCAAAATGTAAAAAGTTGGGGTTTTTGTAAAAATAGACTTTTTATGATTTAAAAAATTTATGTCATTTCGTTAATTTTGAACCATTTTCCCAATTTAGGGATGGGCGATACTGACAAAAAGAATCGATACTTGAGTATCGATAAAATTAGGACCAACTAACGATTTCTGAAAGCTCCTAGTAAAGAGAGTTGATTTTTTCAATTTGATTAAGCTTGACGTCAAAATATGAATGTTGATATTTTATTGCTGAATATCCCTAGAAAAGACAGTGGAGGATTTTTTGAATTTGATTAAATATAACGTCAAAGTATGAATGTCAATAGTTTATTGCTATTGTTGATTTAACTAGACAAGCAAAAATTGCCAAATAAGGTCTAACAACTGATTCCAGAATACCCATAGTAAAGAGAGTTGATGGTTTTTTAATTTGATTGCGTTTAACGTCAAAATGTTAATGGTAATAATTTATTGCTATCGTTGTGTTACCTAGGCAAGAAAAAGTTATAAAATTAGAGCCAACTTTCGATTCCTGAATGATCCTAGTAAAGAGAGGTGATTTTTTTAAGTTTGGCTAACTTTGACGTCAAAATATGAATGTTAATAATTTATTTCTATTTTTTATTAACCGAGGCAAGCAAAAATTACGCAATTAGGACCACCCAACGATTCCTGGGTACCCCTGGTGATGAGAGTTGATGAATACGCCTAGTAATGATAGTGGAGGATTTTTTGAATTTGATTAAGTATGACGTCAGAGTATGAATGTTAATTATTTAAAACAATGCTGATTACCCTATAGTCAGTTTCTCTATAATGATTTTCTATAATGTATTTCCTATAATCGCGAAAAAATGACACGAAATCCATTATAGGAAATTCATTATAGGCCTATACTGATTTTCCTATAATATTTTTTTCTACGGACAAGAATTAACTCAAGGTGGAATTAATATAAAAATTTCAAAAACTTCTTAATATTTCAGAGACTTGCGACGAATATCCAAGTGTAGAACATTCGTGTGTGTCGAATATTGAATACGAACAGGTTGCTGCAGAATTTTGTACAAAATTATTAACTAATCCCAAATATCGCGCTTGTTCCAATTCTATCGACCTGTCAACTTTACATGAAACTTGCCGATGGGATTACTGTGGATGTAAAGATTTTGACAAAAAAAAGTGTGCTTGTAATACAATGAGTGTTTACATGAGACACTGTGCCCATAGGAGCTCAATAATTTTATCTGGATGGAGAGACAATAATACTTGTCGTGAGTAAACATTTTTTTCAATATTTCAATTTGTGACTTTTTCAGGTAATTGATACATTCAAAAATTGTTTGAAAATGATTAATAATAAGATTTTGTTATATGAAATTTAAATTGACCTCGAAAGCTTACACATTTCTTTCTTATAAATAGATTTTTATCTATATTTTCCATCTATCTTCATATTTTTGAAATTGTTCATTACTCAATTAAAATTTAGTTTGCAAACTCAAGAGAGTTCAAATGAAACACGGTGCGGCTATTTTAAAGAATGGCCCGATCAATTATTTTAATTTTCGTCTTCAAATGTTCGCGGGATATCAGAGAGCCACAATCAATGAAAATATCCAATGAAAAAAACATGTTAGGCAACATTTACCATATTCTCTTGGGCGACTTTTTGCATATTATATTAATTAAATGCTAAAATCGACTTTTTTCAAAATGGGTTTGATCGATTATTTTTATTCTTGTCCGTAAGTATTTGTATAATGGCAGAGAACCATAAGCTATAAAAAAGCCAGTGAAAAAATATTAGGCTACATTTACTGTATCTTTTTAGGTAAATTTGTACACTTCAAATTATTTAAATACAAAAATCGGCTTTTTCCTAAAAGAAATCGATCGATTATTTTAATTTTTGTCTTTAAATATTCGTAGGATATCCAAAAAACATAATACATAAAAAATGCAGTGAAATAACATTTCAAGCAACACTTACCAACATTTACGTCTATATATTCACTTTTTGGGCAAATTTCTGCATTTCATATGAATTAAATAGGACTAAAATCGACTTTTTTTTTAAAAGGGCCCCAAGGATTATTTTAATTTTAATTTTGAAAATTAGACTTGGTTCAGCCACACTGTGGGAACTCTTCTAAACATCAACTTTGAAATCCAACATTTTTAATTTTTTTTACTTTTTGTCCAGCATTGGATTGTTCAAATGGAAAAATTTACATGTCCTGTGGTCCAAAAACCCACCCATCCTGTGGAACCGATTTAAGTTCAAAAACAGGAGACTCAGATTGCGAAGAGGGTTGCTTTTGTCCATCTGGTTCAGTTTTGCACGAAGGAAAATGTATTTCACCAGAAAGTTGTCCTTGTAAATTGAAAGGAAAACTTTTTAAACCAGGAACGAGTATGTCAAAAAATTGTAATACATGCTCTTGTTTGGCTGGCAAATGGGTGTGCACAGAAACTAGATGTAAAGCAAGATGTTCAATTGTTGGTGATCCTCATTACACAACCTTCGACGGAAAACGATTTGATTTTATGGGAAAGTGTTCCTACTATTTAATGAAGGGCGAAAATTATAGTATCGAAGGTGAAAACGAAGCTTGTTCCGGTGCCATTTCCGAGGTAAGGTTTTTACAATTTAAGGCAGACTGGTACACACTATATACCAGTATATACTCGATAATGCAAATTTCGCAGAATAGGAATTATATTAATAAATTCTAATAATTTTTTATAAGAAGTGTAATCAAAATATTTCTCGAAAAAAATGATCACAGTTCATTAATGTTATTCCTACTATGAAAAAATACAAATTATTCAGTATGTGCTGGTATCCAATGTGTAACATAATCACATATTCAAACTTCAGAAATTTAAAATTGATAATACATACTTTGACAAGCTTACACTTGTGAAAAAATATTACAGACAAATTCTGCAAAAATTGTTTCCATATTTAATTAATCAATTATATTTTATTGCAGAGCATGGGATTTTCGTCACCGACTTCAGAGCTGCCTTCCTGCACCAAAACCGTAACTATCCGAATAGACAAAACAGAAATCAAATTGAAGCAAAATCATCAGGTTGTAATTGATGGTGAAGACATGACTAAATTCCCGATTTTAACCAAAAGAGCAAAAATACAAATTGCTAGTAGTATATTTATGGTAGTTCGATTATCAAATGGTTTAGAAATTTGGTGGGATGGTATATCGCGTGTATATATAAGTGCACCTCCAGATTTCCATGGTAAGTGGGTGGAGTAACTTTTAAAGTTTGATAGAAATTAAATTCAGAATAAATCAGAATTAAAATTCTTCTTTATCTCTTAAATATCTCAATTCAAATTTAAAAACCCAAAATAAAAAAAGAGAAAAATAAAAAATAATAAAAAATGAAAAAAAGAGAAAAATAAGAAAAAAGAAGAGAACCTCTAAATCCCCTTCCTTTTTATTTCTTTCGTCTTTTATTATTATTATTCTTTTTCAATCACAATAAAAAACGTTTACAAAAATCTACCAACGTTTCGGTGTTCATTCAGTCCCCTTTTCAAGTCAATAAAAACAAATTTAGAGGTTGCCTTCTTTTTATTTTATTTTATTTCTTATTTTGGTTTTTTTAATTTGACTGGAGATGTTTAAGAGTATATTATCCAAACTTGATCGTTAGATTCTTGGCTTTTTTTAATTTCCAAGAATTTCGTTGTTCAATTTCAATTTTGGGTTGGACGTTAAAGAAGAATTAAATTTTGGTTTATTCTGAATTTAATTTTTAAAATTTTTGCGCACAATTTGTAATGGCAACGTAAAGATTTACTGTCTATTTTTTTCTATTATATTTTTTGTAAAATATATAATGCTTTTTAACTTTTATGTTGAAAGGTCAAACGAAAGGTTTATGCGGAACATTTTCCTTAAATCAGAAAGATGATTTTTTAACACCCGATGGGGACGTTGAACAGGCAGTCATTCCTTTTGCCAATAAGTGGAAAACCAGTGAAGAATGTGCTGATGTTGTTAAAAAAGAATCTAATCACCCATGTGACATTAATCCCCAAAAACGAAGCTCTGCGGAAAATTATTGTTCGAATTTGAGAAAAAGCATATTCCAGGGTGATTTTTGGAAAAATAATTTTGACACATTTTCTATTTTTTTTTTAATCTTGATGCAAATTTTGTTTTTTTAGAATGTCACTGGAGTGTTGATCCGGAACCATTTTATAAAGACTGTTTGTACGACATGTGCGCTTGTGAAACTAATGTTGAATTGTGCCTGTGTCCAACTCTGTCTGCTTATGCTAAGGAATGTGCTCACGAAGGAGTGAAAATATTGTGGCGCCACGAAATCGAGGAATGCAGAATTCACTGTAGCGGTGGTCAGGAATATCAAATTTGTGGAAATAGTTGTACAAGGTAAAGAGTTTTTTATCTTCTAGCATCCGCATCTTATTCTACATAATCTTACTCAATCATACTTTACGATTTCAGCTACCCTTATGCTTCTATGTGACTTCCGTTCCCCTTTTCTCCTCCTTTCTTTTCCACTCATGCTTTCCATCCTCTGTCCCCCACACTCCCTCATTCTTCTTCTTCTTCTTCAACTCCTCTAGCTTTTTCTACCTCCTTCATCCATTATTCTCCCAGTCTCTCCTCCCCTAAACTTTTTAAACATTCTTTTGCCATCCTCTCCTCTTATCTCTTCCTCTCATACAACCATCCCATAGATGCTCCCATGTCTCCTCTATCCATTCACATACTCTGATTCTCTCTTCTCATCCTTCTCCCAATACATTGATTCTTTTTCCCCAGTCTCCATCTAGCTAATCTTGCACATCTCTTTTCCCTCCATCCTCTTTCCACATTATTTTGGCAATCCTCCTCTTTTTATCACCTTATACCACTTATTGTTCCTTCATTCCTCTATTCCTCCCCATCTATCTATTACCTGCCTTTCTCTAATTCTTTTTTCCAGTTCCTCATACTCTATATTGCCTTCTTCTCCTATCCCTCGATCTCTAAAAACTCTCTTATTCCTTCTTCCCATCGTCTTAACTCTACGACCCTCTTTCCCTTATTCCCTTATGCTTAATTTATCCCTTTGAGCCTCTTCTTTTACCATATAACCCGGAGTTCTCTAGTCTACCCCTAATGTCCTCCTAATGTCCATATTTTGCAACTTTTCTATCTCTTTCCTCTCCTACCATCCCCATATATCTGCCTCATAGCCTAATGCCGACCATGCCAGCGTATCAAACAACCTAATTCGCCTATTCCAATTTTATTTTAATTCCTATTCCAATCTTTTTTATACTTCCTTTTTCCTATTCCCATGTCTGCCTCGTTCCCCACACCGCTTTCTTGATCCTTTCCCTAATATGTGTTTCATGTTTCCAATTCTGCATGATGAAGCTGAGATATTTAAATTCCTTTACTTCCTCTAACTTTTCACCTTTCCGCTGTCCATTTTTTCTTTCTCCCTCCACCCTTTCTAAATCCCATTACCTTCGTTTTCCACCTCTCCTAAATTTAAAATTAATATATTAAACAGGAGAGGTAGAGGACAAGCCTGCCTTACATCTCTAGCCAACCAAAAATTATCTTCTATTTCCTGTCCCACCCTAACTTTACTTTTTGTTGCCTTCAAATCCACAAACATTGCTGTCATGCCCCCTTTCTCTCTTTTGATTCTCCCTTTAATAATATAATTTAACACATAAATATTATCTATCACTCCCATACATTTCTTAAATCTTGCCTGATTCGGTGGAATAATTTTTTTTCCTCTACTCCTTTCTTTAACCTATCTGATACTATTATCACGTATATCTTATATAATGTCGGCATCTATATCACCCCTCTATAATCTTTAGCCCCTTACCCTTTTGCATTTTTCACTATTGGTACCACTATCTCTTCTTTCCATATTTCTGGGCAACTCTCCCCCATCCATACCTTGTTGCACATTATCCACGCCACTCCTTCGATTCCTTTCCCCCATACTTCCAAATTTCATTCGGGATTTCATTTATACCATTCCCTCTCTCAATGACCCTATCGCCCTCGCTATTTCTTCCCTTGCGATATCCTCTTCTTCGTTTTCATCCCTTCCCTTTTTCCCTCCTTTTTATTTTCTTTTCCACTCCTCCTAACAATTCCATAAAATATTTTTGCCTTTCTATTTTTTAAATTTCCTGTTTAACTTTTTTCCTTTTTTTCTCTCTTTATTTACTACTTTACGTACTTCTTCCTCCTTGATACATTTTTCTTGCCTTCTCCTCTGGTATTCTTCTTCATTGCTCTTCCCGTTTCTCCATTCTCTGAATTCCTTTCTCACTTCTTCTTCTTTCCCCTTGCATTCCTCATGCCAGCTACCTCTTTTTCCTCTTCGCTAACTTCTTTCTTAACTGTATCCTCTAATATTCTGTTTACTTCTCCTGTCACTATTTCCATCTGCTCATTTACATTTCCCTCACCTATTTTCACCATTTTTATCGTTTCCCTAAATTCTTCTTTTTCCTCTGCTGACCAATTACCTTTTCCAACTTGTTTTTCTTTCTTATTTTCTTTTTCTATTTTCCATTCATATCTCTTCGTCATCTCTACTTTCGCTGTTAGTGGTAAATGATTCGAGTCTACGTACTCCCCTATCTCTAACCTCCTTATGTTCTCCCTTACCTCATCGTCCACAATAACATAGTCTATTACTGTTTCTTTTTCGCCCCCCCCCCGTATGAGTACACTCTCCTTCCTCATCTCGCCCTATATTCCCGTTTAAGATAATCCATCCTAACTCCTCCAATCTATTCAGTAATTTCCTTTTCTCTCCAATCACTACTTTATCTTTGGAATTCCTCCCAGTCCCATCCCCTTCTTCTCCTTATTCTTTTCCTCCTCTTTCTCCTGTCCTTACACTGAAGTCTCCTCCTATGATTAGATTCACCCCTTCTTTCTTTCCATCCATTAACTCCCTCAAGTCCTTTGTTTTCCCCTCCATATCTTTATTTACATACAACCCAACAATCTTCTCCCTTTCCTCTCCTATCCTTATCTCTTCTTCCATTAATCCTTCTCTTTGTTGCTTCAACCCATTCGCGTCTTTTTTCTTCCCTATCAAATCTTTCCTTATTCCCAACACCACTCCTCCCATTGTTCTGCTCTTTTTCTTTTTTCTTTTTGCCTCTTGCACCTTCCACCTATATCCGCTCAGCCTTTCCTTTACTCTCTCCCATCCCCTCTCATCCAGTCATGTCTCCATCATCACCACAGCTTCCCATTGCCCCAAATTTTGCATAAAATCCCTATCCTTACTTTCTAAGTTAGCTTCATTCCAGTAGTATGTCTCCCATTCTTCCCTCCTTTTCTTGCCCATCACTTTTTCTTTCCCACGATCTCTTGAATACGCGAAAAGAGAGCGGAAACATAGGAGCTTCAATGTCGACAGAGTGAATGAATGAATGAGTTTGAAGATTATTATTATTAATATTAAGTTCTAAAAATATATTTTGTAAATTACAGAACCTGTGGGGACATATCTTTTAATCAAGATTGTAGAGAAGAGTGTGTGGAGGGTTGTAATTGCCCTGAAGGGGAGACATTGGATATTAATGGAGAATGTATTCCAATTGGAGAGTGTCCGTGCAGTTACGCAGGCTTTGAATTTCTCGCTGCATCTCGTGAAGTAAGACCTGGAAATAAAGGACACGAATTGTGTACCTGCGCAGGTTTGTATTGAAACAGCTTTTTATTAACCTTTGAACGCACAAACGCAATTTCTCGTTATCCCGTCTGGGAATCATCCTTCTTTTTCAAATTTCCATGTCCTAAATCAGAATTTTCATTCTTTTGGAAAATTCCCTGAACCAGCTCAAAATTATTATTCTTTTTGAAAATTTCCTTGTTCCAAATCCGAATCATAATTCTTTTTGAAAATTCTTTTTCCCAGATCTACATTATAGTTTGTTTTCGAAATTTTTTTGATTCAATTCAGATTACATATAATTGCTTCGGAAGATTTCCTGTTTTATCTTAAAATTATCATTTTCCTCGAAAAATCACTGTTCCAAATCCGAATTATACTTCATTATACTTCTTTTTTAAATCCAGATATAACTGAGAACTACAATTTTTTCGGAAAATTCCCTGAACCAACTCAAAATTATAATTCTTTTGGAAAATTCCTTCTTCCAGATCTGATTTTTTTTAACCCCCTGTTCCAAATTATAGGTACATTATACATATATATATATACTTCTAAAGTAAATCTTTCTCTCTTTAATTAAAAAAAATATATATTTACAATTTCAGATGAATAGTAATTTTCGAGCGTGAGTGTAGACCGAATTAAAAATTTCAAAGTCTTTAATGATTTCAAAAGATTTTTAAAAAATTGCTAACAGTATCTCTTATATTATCGTCATTATGGACAATTAAGTCTTTTTCATGATTTGTTTCAAGATTGAACCAACTGAGAGTAATAAATTACCAAAGCATAGGAAATGTTGCTAGACATATTTAAAAAAAAATTATTATTTCAAAAAAAAATTCGTCAGGCTAGAAGTCTGAAACTTCAACCTAATCCGTCCGTGACGATTTTGTATTTAAGATTAAAAAGTTGTGAATTTTACTCTCTCAGTTATTAAAAAAAAAATGTAATTATTAAAACTCTTTTTCAGGTGGTAAATGGAGCTGTCGAATCGCAACTAAGGAGGAAGTAGAACAATTTCCTGCCATAACAGACATAAAATCCTCTTGCAGTCCTCAGGCAAATCAAGAAGTCACAACTTGCAAATTCATCGAGCCAAGAACATGTCGAAATATGCACGAATATGTTGCCAAAACTCCAGCCGTATGTAAACCTGGTTGCGAATGTAAATCAGGATATGTTCTTGATGCATCGACTAGTATTTGTGTTAAAGAACAAAATTGCCCCTGTTATCACGGTGGACAGAGTTACAAAGAGGGTTCGACAATACAGGAGGACTGCAACACTTGTAAATGCGAAAATGGCAGATGGAAAAGTTGTACCAAACGAAGTTGCCCCGGTAAATAATTATTTCTGTACTAAAAATAAGCATTATTCAAATCAAAAAATTTGACCTCAAGGTAGGGTGACCATCCGTCCGGACATGTCCTCTTTTTGAAGCACGCGACTTTTGTCCTACAGATTTTTTCACTTTATCCGAGTTTTTGGAAATGTAGGATTTTTTCTATAAGTGATAAGCCAAATTTTGTGTTATAAAAAGATGGATAAATTGTACTTCCTTGAAATTATAGCTTCAAAGTTCAAAGTGACAAAATACTAAAATATTTACTTTAAAACTATAGAATACATATGTGAAGATGGTTTTTATATTTTTCTTTTTAATCTTTATTTTGTTTATACTATTTCCCTTTTATGGACTTAGGAGTCTTTACAGAACCATTACATGGTTTCTTATTGGCAATCTTATATACTACACTGCCAAATACTTTTAACATTTCGACTTAACCACTATTCTTACTCCTAGATGATTGCCACCCTGACCATTCTCATCCAAAATCCACTTTATTCTCTCTTCCATATTCTCCCCTCCTCCATACTCCACCTGTACACCTCTCTAACATGTGCAACCATGATTCCTGCTCATAAAATACCTACATACATACTCTTACCCCCTTTCGCATTCTGAATCACACCACTCTATTCCATTTTCTCTCCTTTTTGATCTTTTTGAAGTATTTCAACTCCCCTTCACTCCTTACCATCCTTTACCAGCTGTTGTACCTTGTCTGCGAGCTTTCTTCCCATCTTTTATCTCCTTACCTTGCCCTCATATCTTTCTCTATTCCCTGCCATTTTCTACCCCTCACTTGCATACCACATTCATACCCCATTTCGCATCTTTCTTCCTCCCATTTCAAATGTCTAACGTTACACTTCCTCTCTTTGTCCATAATCTCTCGGACACACGCTTGTGCAATTTTGCGTCCCTGCCCCCTTCTTATTTCTATTCAAAATTCTAGAATCTTTTCAGTTGTCTGACCACCATTTTCTCGCATCCTATTTCTTCCCTCGGCATATAAGCAGAGCAGCTCCAACTCACCCTCATGACCCATCTCAGAAACTTCTCATGCAGACTTTCCACACTCTTATGCTCTTTCCATCCCCAAATTTTCACTCCATAACTTAACACTAACCACTTTAGCACGTCGGACATCCACAATATCATCCTATAATCGTCCTTCAACCTTCTCTTCCCTGTTCCCCACACTTGTCCCATTACTATACTCGCACATTACAATCACTTTTTACCTGCAGCTCGTTACCTCTTCCTGCTTCGAACCAAAATTCTAGATAGCGGGACTCCTCCACCAACTCCACCACCTCGCTATTTATATTCCATTCGCACGCTACTTTACACTTTCTATTTCTAAGACACATCATCCTAGTCTTACTCATCCGCTATTAGAACTACATCGTCTACGTATACTGATGAATACAGTTTCCCTGTTCCCAATAATGTCCCCGTTTTTCCTGTACTCTCCATCTTCTCCTCCAAGTCTACCAATAGGATACTAAACAGAAGAGGCCTCAAGGGGCACCTTTGCCTAAGTCCTCTTCCTGTCCAGAATCCCTCCTCTTGCTTTTCTTCTATCTTCACTCTTAGTCCGCACAATTATCTCTTTTATCCTCTCTATCTGACACACTCTAAAATGCTACTTTCACGTCTCTCTTTTTGCATTTCTCTCCTTTCTTCCTTGCACTCGATTCCTCTTGTCGTTTATAAACCCCACCGTAACTCCTGTATTCTCATTACCCTCCCCTTTTTCCCTTTCATTCACTTCCCATTTCCTGCCCTCCCTCAGGTCTTCTAATTCATCGTCCCAAATCCAGACCTCTCCGTTTACCCATATCCTGTCTCTCTCAAGCCTTTTTTTTCTTTTACTGTTGTAAAATACCGAAGTGCAAAAACTTTTTATTGTATTTTGAAAAATGACGTTAAAATTAAATGTTGGAAGACAAAGTAGGACTAAAATTTTAGTCTTCCTTTTTCCACTTTTTTTGAAGCCCTTTTCCTACTTTGTCCTCTTTTTTGAAGTCCGGTTGTCCTACATTCCGAAAATCAACTATGGTCATCCTATCGCATGGACACCATAAAACAATTGTCTTCAATTTCAGGCGTTTGTTCCATCTGGGGAGACTCGCATTATAAAACTTTCGACGGTAGGCTTTTCGACTTCCAAGGCCTTTGCGATTATGTTCTCGTGAAAGGAAGCCTGAGCAAAGAAGAAGGATTTGATATTTCTGTTCGAAACGTTCCATGTGGTACGAGTGGCGTTTCTTGTTCAAAATCTATAACTCTGACTGTAGGAAGTTCTGATGATCAAGAAACTGTTACATTAACTAGAGGAAAGAAACTCCCAAAGACAAATTTAAAGAGAATCGCTTTCAGAAAAGCCGGGCTTTTCGTATTTTTGGACGTGCCGGATTTGGGCTTGGTTCTGCAGTGGGATGAAGGTAGTATTTTTTCTTAGAATCCTGATATTATTTTTGGAGGAATTTTGATTGCAATGAGTAATAAAAGCTGCTTAATCTCGTAGCTGTCTTGCCCTTTGTCTCCTTATTCACCTGAAGTACGTAATTTATCTTTAAATAATTTTCCAGGTACCATAGCATATATTCGACTGGATCCAAAGTGGAAATCTCGTACGAAAGGTCTCTGTGGTGATTATAACGACAACAGCGAAGATGATTTTAAAACACCATCCGGGGGAGTTTCGGAAGTTTCTGCTAATCTTTTTGGTGATTCGTGGAAGAAAAATAGTTACTGTCCTGAACCGAAGGATATTCAGGATCCATGTATTAGAAATCCGGAACGGAGAGTTTGGGCTGTTCAGAAATGTGGAGTTTTAAAATCGGCCCTTTTCAAAGTTTGTCATTCTGAAGTGGAAGTGGAATCTTATCTTGAAAGATGCGTCTACGATACCTGCGGCTGCGATTCAGGTGAGAAGATAGAGTAACTATGATTACAGTCCGACCCTTTTTTTTACCTGATCCCCTTTTTATCCGTTTTTTATCCCCTTTTGTCCTCATTAAATTTTTAAAATCCCCTAAAATACCTAAAAATCAATAATTCTTACAATTTTTCCCATTTTTTCACAAAGTTTCGATTGATTTTGAAAGAATCATAAACAAAAATTTAAGACATTAGAAAACGAGACGCTTTCAAAAACATTCTCGTCGATGATACCGATTTTAAGTATTTCCTCAACGATTTATTTGCTAATTTTGTTGATTTGCAGGATAAGTGACTGACAGTTCAATCGAGAAAGTAAACTCGAAAGATAAATTAATTCTGTAGTTGAAAAAACAAAACATCTTATACTCTCAAAAATTACTTTCCTGCGGAAATTATCAAAAAAGTAAAAACATCAAAAGTCGAAATGTCGAAAAAATTAGATGTTGTTGTATACTGTAGTTTGTAGAAGCAAAATTTTGGTAACCGAAAGTAATATGCAAAAAAGTAGCATATTAGAAGTTAAGATCCTAAAAAAGTATAATTAATTCAGAGCTGATTGTTATACAGTTTGGCTTTACATGCTAGAAAACTGTATAGTTCAAAAATTCTTAACATCATAATTTCGTTATTTTCGTGAGTAATACTTTGTTGATTTTCTTTTTTTTGTACATTAGGTATATCCTTTTGTTAACTGATAATAAAAAAATTTGTGAACATCTAAGAATTTTCAACTGATGAAAATACATTAGACCAGATCTATTTCAAATCAGATAGGCATTGCAACTACAAAGTCACAGAATCAGTCACCTTTGAAATATGTTGTTTTTCAAAGGAAATAGGAGCAAATAGAGATATTTCAGTTTCCTTTTCTGACTCTTGTGACTCTTGCCGTCTTTCGAAATCCGCTGGAAAATTAACAAAATGTTAAAAAATTAATTTTTTTTTGCTAAACTGATACTCGAATGACGAAGACATCTTGTAATTTTTATGCCAAAGTATTTTTCTGGTCTAAAGAATTTTGTTTGGAAAAATTGAATTTTCGCATTTTTGTTTGGAACAACGACAGTTTTGCCAAAATGCTAAGAAAAAAGTTTGCTCACTTTGAAAAGTTCTACGAAAAATACCTCTTACGACAAGAATCATTTGGCCTGCATAAAACTTGTATAATGTCTTCTTTATATAAGCAAGAATTTGAAAAAAGTATTGGATAAAATGAAAAAATGGGGTTTTCCGTAAAATCAACTTTTCATGTTTTACAAATTCAGCTAGAATGATAAAGTCGAGTTCGATAGAAAACCCCACTTTCTTTATTTTGTCCAATATTGTTTATAAATTCGTGCTTATATAAAGATGATATTCTGTGAGTTTCATGCAGGCCAAATCACTTTTGCGGCCACGATTTTTTTTTTGTTTCGAATGCGCAAAGATTGGTCCAATCAGCAGGGTTGCCTATGAATACTATTAAGATTTCTTCTAATTGAGGTATCAATGATTAACACACTTTACGAAAAGATATCTATTTTGATTTAAATGTAGTATACAAATTTGAGTAAGTTAGCAATTTTTATAAATATGTTATTGTTTTGGACTATCATTTTTTTCTTTCTTGAAAAATGGAATAATCTGAATAGATTGGTTCTTAATCAACCCACAGAATTTTTTAATTTTCCTCGCGAACGATGGAAGGTATCATAAAAGAGTAAAAGGTATTTTTGTAGAACTTGTCAACTTACTTTCAATAATTTTAGAAAAACCGTCGCCATTTTGTTAATTTTCAACATTTTGTGAATCTGCCGGCAGATTTCAAAAAACTAGAATTTGTGTTTTTTTTAACAAACAATGCTCAAGTCTTGAGGAAATAAAAATAGAAAAGTAGGAGGTTTCTCAAATATATAGTCATTTTTGTGTTTTTTCAAGTTACTTCTTTTTAGCTTACTAAAATTAATCGAATCGTTTGAGATGAGGGAAAAAAAGTTGTGAGTTGAAATCCGAAAATAGTAAACAAAAAAAATGTTGAAATTCATTCATATCTTTTGTTTTCCATTTCGATTTGAAAATTCAATTAAAATTTCCTATTGGTTCAAAAATTATGGCGAATTTTTTATGTGTATAGTTTTTGCTAGAGAACAATAATAGAAAATAGTAAATTTTAAAAAATGTTTATCTAATTTAGAATTTCCGATAATGTGCAAAAAATATATATTTATTTGATTGAGTTAAATGCAAACTTTTTTGGAATAAGTTAAATATATCGAACCTAAAATTTTGTCAGCTTGAACCAAAGAAACATGTTATATTTTACATTCATGGAAAGCAAAATGTTCGTGATGCTTAAAACGTTCCAAAATAGCGAAGAAGAATCCAAAGTCCCATAATCCCAAAATTCCTAAATCACGAAAAAAAATTTGTTTCTGAAAAAGCAAAATGATAACATGTTTCTTTAGTTCAAGCTGGAAAATTTCAGGTTTGACATATTCAACTTTTTGCAAAATGTGTGCATGTGACTCAATCCAAAAAACATATTTTTTGCAAAGTTTCAAAAAATTATAAATTGAGCAAAATGTTTTGTTTTGAATTTCTAATTTTTTTATTGCTGTTCACTAATAAAAACTGTACATATAAAAAAATTCTCCATAATTTTTGGACCAATAAGAATTTTTTTTAAATTCTTAAATGAAAAAAAATAATAATGATATTGACCGATTAAAAAAAAAAAAATTTTTTTCGGATGCAAACCCAGAAACTTTTTTCATTCAGCTCAAACAATTCAATTAATTTTAGTATATTCACTCCGCCCTATTCTATCCCTTGCGGAAAAATGGAGTGGGCCCCATTGGGGGCCCTCATGGATTGCCCTCAGGCCATGAGGGACCTGAGGACAGTCTAGGCGTAGCCCCTCATGGAAACGACATGCTAATCCATAAGGATCCAGCATGGGCTTCCCTCATGGTTGCCCGTATGTTTGCGCTCGAGGGGCCCACGTGAGCCCCTCGCAGTTGCCCCGACAGTAAATTTTAAATTTTTAAAAATACCTTCAATAATTGTCTCCTCATCATTTTTAAGCATATTTTGATAAATAAGTATGTATTTTTAATATGTATAAAAAATTAAAATATTAGCCCCTCGTCCGGGACTTGAACCCATGAGCAGCATCGTATTAGACTTGCGTTTTTCCTTTCGACCAACTTACCACAACTTGTTTTTAGGAAGGCAATCCGCACGTGCATTAAAATTTGTTTGAATTATCTATATTTTCAATAACTGCACATTTGGATGAGATATTGTTACTAACTGACACAGAAGCCAATTTATTACATAAAAGAAACGTTTGATTTTTATAAACTAAAGCATGAGCGCAACAAACAAGGCCCCCGCATATCTGAGGCTTTAAAGTTCAATTTCCAAAAAAATGTCATCAAATTTTCAACAAAAATGAATTTTTTCTAAGTCTGAACTAATCAAGCATCAAAATTTGTATTAGCAAAAAAATATTAACCCTTTGGACTTAGAAACAGAAACCCATAAATCTTGAGGGCAAATGAACTAGGCCCTCTACGGGGTTCATCGTGCAATATCTAAGATTTCGAAGTTCAACTTCCGAAAAAATGTCATCAAATTTTTAACAAAAATGCAGTTTTTGTAAGCCTAAATTAATCAAACATCAAAATTATTAGTGTCCAAAAAATATTAACCCTTTGAACCTGATAATTTTAGCCGATCGACCATGAGGGCAAACGTGTGTTTTCCCCTATGGGCACCTTACGGAGGCCAACGTTTCAAAAAGGGCTAAACAGTGCTTTTGTCCACACGGGATACTGAAAGGAATACACAAGAAAAATATGTACAAGAATAAGGAATCAAAATTTATCTAATAATAATAATACATTTAAAAGATCTCAAATATGAGCATTAGAACGTACTGAAGTGTTCAAAAAAAATTTCAAAGCTAACTAAAAAAAATCTAATAGATATAATGCTTTCACGATGATTCATTATAGTAAAAACGAGATGTTTCGGGTTTCAGTTGTGTGCAAAAACAGGTTAGCCCTGAAGAAGTGAACTGCAATGTTCACGAAACGTCGGCAAGATTCGTAGTTTTGCATTTGATTGAAACCCGAAACATCGCCTTTTTACTATAAAAAAATCTGTTTAACACAAAAAGGACTAAACAGTATATGCCGAAAAGCTGTCAAGAAAAGGCGTTACTATTAGTTAGAAGGCACTTTCGTGAAATTTACAAGATATCCGTATGATATAACAAGTTTTTAATGATAAATGAAATCCCCTTTTAATCCCCTTCTCTCCAAAAAAAATGTCCTTTGTTCACCTAAAATTGAACTACTGAACCACTGTGATCCCTGGAGTAATAATAGTATATTGTGTATTAAGGGCGTAAAGTTGTCGATTCCCTCAAGTGTGAAGTTTACTGCGCAAACCAAGCGAGTGCGTCAATTCACACGAGTGGGGATTTTCAGTTGTTCGCCCATGACACACACGGTATTTTTCGTCCATAACCTGCATCTAAAATTTGCCTTTGAGGGCATGTGAAGCGGCGCAAAGTAGCGCTTCCCGATCGGGGACTAAAGAAGCGGACGCAAACAGCTACTTTGCGCCAGTTTCGTCTCCAAGTGGAAAAAAGACAATTTGCGCACACTTTACAAGTACGAAAAGGCATCCCTGGCGAAAGTTTCGGATGGAAATTCATTCCGAATCATTCTGAACCAATCCGAATTATTCCAAAATGTTTATCTGAATCAATCCGAATCATTCTGAAACAATCCGAAAAAATTTCTCAGTGTCGTTTGATTTAAATCGGTTAAAGATTGATCCGACTCAATCCGATTCAATCCGAAACAATCCAAACCAATCCGAATCAAATTTTCAATCCGAATGAATGCGAGTTCGGATTGAATCTGATTAATTCGGATTTAAAATTCCGTATATATCAATACGAGTTCGGATTCATTCGGATTGAAAATGTGGTTAGGATTTATTCGGATGGGAAGTTCGGATTGAGTCGGATTGATTTTCTGACCGAATTAGATCGAACGAAATTCAGAACTTTTTCGGATTGGTTTGGAAACAGATTTCGGAATAATTCAGAATGATTCGGAATGAATTCCTATCCGAAACTTTCGCTAGGAATACTTTCGTTGCAGTTCGAACAAAAAATCATTTAAAATAAGAAACTGTATTTGAATATTCTCCTTAATGTATTTTCTTTTAGGTGGCGATTGTGAGTGTCTTTGCACAGCTTTAGCTGCTTACGCCCAAGAATGTAATGCGAGAGGTGTACCTGTAAAGTGGCGTTCACAAAGTTTGTGCCCACTTCAATGTGATGAAAAGTTCAGTTCTTATTCTCCATGTATTTCGACTTGTCCTGCCGAAACCTGCGACAATTTATTCACTTTCAAGGACTCTGTTCATTTGTGTAGCCAGGATACTTGTGTTGAAGGATGTTTAAAAAAATCATGTGGCGATGGACAAGTTTATGTTAACTCTAGTTATTCGGAATGCATTTCCAAGGAAATTTGCAATCCGGTCTGTTTGGAAATCGACGGGGTAAATATTGAACTATTAAAAAATTAAGAGACCGAATCCATTTCAAATCAAAGAGGATTCAAATCTAATCAAAAAGTCGTGAAATCTCTTTGCGACATAACGTGTTGGTTTTTAGAGGAAATTAGGCGACACGTATTTTTCCGATTGGAAAACAAAAATTTTTCTGCGAAGTTATGAGTATTTGAATTTTGAATTTCTTTAAAAAAATACACCAATTTGTTTTTTAAACCTATATAATTTTAGACTTAATTGAGATATTTTTCGAAATGATGAAGAACCCATTTTCGCAAAAACCCCACCTTTTTATATTTTGCCATTTTTTCGTTGAATTTGTACTTCTCTAAGGAACACTGTCTGTCAGTTTCATGCGAGCCAAATTATTTTTGTAGCTACAAGAATTTTTTTCTCAAAAGTATTTTTTGTAGAACCTTTTTATATTAAGCAGAAAAAATTCTCGTGGCCACAGAAATGATTTGAGCCGCATAAAAGTCAAAATATGGCAGAAAATAAAAACTTGGAGTTTTTGTGAAAATTGATTCTTTATCATTTCAAAAATGTCTCAATTACGTCTAAAGTTATAGAGGTTTAAAGAAGGAATTGGTGTTTTTTTTTAAAACAAGTTTCAAAATTCAAATTCACATAACTTCGCAGAAAAATTTTTGTTCTTAAATCGGAAAAATACGTGTCGTCTAATTTCCTTTAATAGAAAAAAACAACATATTTTGTCGCCAAGAGGTTCTAGGTACGCATTTTCTTTAATTGTTTCAAAAGATTTCCAGGAATTTCACAGGATTTCAACAGATTTTAAGGGCTTTAACAACATTGCAAAAAATTTCAACAGTTTTCAACCGAATTCATAGGATTTCCAAGGATTTTAATTATTTTAAGGAATGTTCAAAGCTTTCAAACGTTTTAAGAAATTTTTAAAGATTTCAAAGATTTGACAAGATTTTCAAATATTTCAGGGGATTTCACAGCATTTCAAAAATTCCATGCGGTTTTACAGAATTTCCTTGAATTTTGGAAGATTTGGAAGAATTTCATAAAATTTAAAAGATTTTAGGATATTTTAGAAGATTCTAAGGGACTTCAGAGCATTTCCAAATATTTCAAAGGATTTTCAAGGAACTTCAACGGATCTCAAGGGATTTTATCAAATTTTCGATGGTCTCAATAATTTTAAGGGATCTTAAAGGCACTCAATATCGTATTTCAATGAATTTCCCAGGATCTCAACGGATTCCTTAGGAGTTCGAATATTTCGAGGGATTTCAAGGAATACCATCTGATTTACATGTAATTTCACGGGATGTCTACGGATTTTATAATTTTTTAATGGATTTTCAAGAATTTATTCGCAAGAATTGAGGGTTTCAAAAGATTTGAAAGATTTGAAGAGATTTAAAAATATTTCAAGATATTTCCAAAGATTTTAAATAATTCTAAATATTTTATACAATTTTCGCCTGATCCAAATCTAGGAAATTTCTAGAAACATCCCTATAAATATCCTTTCCCATTTTTGACTCTATTTATGGCCTATTTATACCCTTCTTGCCTGATCCAACATTAGAAAATTCCTATAAATACCCCTATAAGTATCCTACCCCCTTTACAGCTCTATTTATGGCCTATTTATTCCCTTCTTGCCTGATTCAACACTAAAAAATCCATAGAGATAACACTATAAGTATCCTACCCTCTTTCCAGGTCTATTTATAATCTATTCGTACACTTTTTCCCTTATCCAACTCTATAATCCATAGAATAACCCCCAAGAGTATCCTACCCCCTTTTTAGCTCGATTTATGGTCTATTTATACACTTTTTGCCTGATCCAACTGTCGAAAGTCTATAGAAATACTCCTATAAGTATTTTACCCCCCTTTCCAACTCTATTTATGCCCTTTTTGCTCGATCCAACTCTAGAAAAACCTTACAAATACCTCTATAAGTATCCTATTCCCTTTCAAGCTCTATTTATGGCCTATTTATACCTATTTTTGTTTGATCTAAATATCTTAGGGTATTATAAAAGATCCTAAGAAATTTAAAAAATGTCACGGAATTTCCAAAGACTGTAATGATTTTTGGGTATTTAAAAAAATATCATACAGCTTTGAAGAATTTCGGAAGATTTAGAAGGATTTTATAGGACCTAAGATTTTTATGATATTTAAAAAAATTCCAAACAATTATAACGGATTTAATCAGATTTCCGAGGATTTCAATGATTTTAAGGAATTTTAAAAGCTATCAATGTACTTTAATACATTTCCCAGGATTTCCGGACATATCATCAGATTTCATGGAATTTCACGGGGTTTTCCAGGGATTTTATGGGATTTCAACAGAATTTAAAGATTTGAAGTGGTCTCAAAATATTTCAAGGGTTATCAAGGAATTTCATAAGACTTAAGGGATTTTAATATAATTTCCAAGATTTTAAGGGTTTTTATTTTTATTATTTTTTTTATGTAATGGGCCACTGCTAGCGGTCCCCGATGTCTTCCGGCCCATCGGTGATTACACTTATTTAGTCCCACGCCTAGTCTGCCCCTGCTGTTTGACTTTAAATAGATTCGGTTAATATAAAATATAAACGTTAAAAATATCAAATCTATAAAATATTCTCTATATAAAAATTGATTCACAGGTAAGTTATAAAGAAGGAGATCAAGTAAAAGGAGATGACTGCCATACTTGTTTCTGTAGTCGAGGAAAAGTAATTTGTAAAGGTGAACCTTGTACTACAACTGTAACTCCTAAGCCCACTGAACCAAATGAAGAGCCAAGAAAGTGTATTGATGGATGGACACCATGGCTCAATAGAGATTTGCCACTTGAAGGAAGAAAAGTTTTCGATGTGGAACCACTGCCTTCATCAATCGAATTAGTTAGTTTATTACTCACAAATTAGTTTTAGCTTTTTCGAATTAAACATTTTTGATGGTTTATGATGATTTTTGATGATTTCCTTTTCAGCTCAATACTAAAGGTTCTGCAGTTTGTGACAGAAATGAAATGGTCGATATTAAATGTCGAACTGTTGGATCAAAAAAGACACATAAAGAAACGGAATTAGATGTAGAGTGTAGTTTAGAACGAGGACTTTATTGTCGATCCAGAGCGGACGAAGCTCCATGTGAAGATTTTGAAATAAGTGTCTTATGTCGCTGCAATAAAGGCAAATAAGTTTATAATAATTTCAAAACAATATAATTTAAGAAATAATGCAGGCCTTACTAGGGTACCCATTAGATATTTGAATTTTTGAATTTTGCATACGCTACTCCCTAAATTTGTTCCTTTTGATGAAAAAATATTCGTTTTTGATAGAAGGTAGTACAAGAAGTATGATGTGTGGCAAGGGCGCAAAAAGAGAGGCATCTTGATGAGTGTAAATTCACAGTTTTGTGCCCTTGCCACACAACATACTTTTTGTACTACCTCCTATCAACATTTTTCTTGTGACTTTCTTGGTATCTTTATCTGGCAGAAGCCATAATGATCGTAGATTAATTTAGCTATACAATTTTTTTGTATTTCAGAAACCACAACTTCAGAAACAACCACAACTCTAATTATATCTGAACCTTGCGATGTGAGCAAACCGAATCAGATTCATCCAACAGATTGCCATTTGTTCTATCAATGTGTTCCCGGATTCAGCGAAGCTAAATTAGTTGAAAAAAGCTGTGGGTCAAGTATGCTTTACAATCCTGAGTTGCAGATTTGTGATTGGCCTAACAACGTAATTCTTAAGAGGCCTGAATGCGCTGAGAATATAACCGTCGAAAAAATCACTAAGGCAACTGTAGGATTCGGTACTGTTACTTTATAAGTAGTTTTTTAAAAAGTTAAAAGTAAATTAAATCAAGTCCAATAAAAAAAAATTGAATTATGAACAATATTTTTGTAGAACCTTGCAAATCTGGTCAGACATGGAGTGCGTGTGCCATTCAGTGCAGCAAAACCTGCGATCATTATCACTATTTTTTGAAAAAGGAAGGAATTTGCAACGAAAATAACGACTGCATTCCAGGTAAGTAGAAGAAATCTAAAAAATTAATCATTAATGTACTTGCTGTACAATTTTAGCTACCCTTATGCTTCTATGTGACTTTGCTTTTTCTTTTCTCCTCCTTTCCTTCCCACTTATACTTTCCATTCCACTCCCTCATTCTTCCTATTTCACTTCTCTAACTTCTTCTGCTTCCTTCATCTATTTTTCTCCCAGTCCCTCCTTTCATAAAATTTTTAAAATATTTTCTCTCCATCCTCACCTCTCCTCCTTTCCTCTCATAGAACCATCCCATACATGCTCCGATGTCTCCTTTACCCATTCAAATACTCTGCATTTTTTCCTTTCATCCTTCTCTCAATACATTGCTTCTTTTACTTCATTTGCCACTCTCCATCTAGCTATTCTTGTCCATATCTTTTCCCCCCCCAACCTAACTAACCTCGCTAACTCCCCTTTTTTTCCGTCATTGTTCTTAATTTATCCCTTTAAGCTTCTTCTCTTACCACATTACTAAGAGCTCTCCAGTTCCCATTTCTGTTTCATTACCCCCGCCACTTTCTTAATTCTTTCCCTTATATGCGTCCCTTGTTCCCTATTTTGCATGATGAAGCCGAGATATTTAAATTTCTTTACTTCCTCTAACTTTTCACCTTTCCACTGTCCATTTCTTTTTTCTTCCTCCCCTCTTTCTAAACCTCATTACCTACATTTTATCCGTGTCAAGCCTGAGTTTCTTCCTATCCAAATATTTTTCCAGCCCCCTAATTAAACCCGCCATTCCGTCCTCATTCTCCGGCAACATAACTATCTCCTCCGAATATGCCAGTGTATATATTTTTTCCTACTTAGCCTTACTCCTCGTCAGATTTTTCTCTTTATTACTCTTCCAAATCTGAAATTATTATATTAAATAGGAGCGATAGAGAATAACCCTACATTACGCTTCTAGCCAACCAAAAACTATATACTATTTATTCTCTCACCCTGAACTTACTTTTTGTCTCTTTAAAGATCTCTGCTACTCTTTTCCTCACACCATCTCTAATCTCCATTTATCCATAGCTTTATCTATCTCTTCCCTGTCCAATAATCCTTCTATTTATAATATAATTTAGCACGTAAATATTTTCTATTACTCCCATACCTTTCCTAAACCCTGACTGACACGGTGGAATTATCTTTTTTTCCTATACTACTTTCCTTGATCTCTCTGATTTTATTGTCACATATATCTGATCTAATGTCAGCATCAATACCACCCCTCTTTAGTCCTTAACTCCTTATCCTTTTGCTTTTTTTACTATTGGGATCCTCATCCCTTCTTTCCATATTTTTGGCCTACTCTCCCCTCTTCTGCTGCTTTTCTCTCTTACAGTGACCCTGTCGCCCTCCCTTTTTCTTCCCTTGTGATATCCTCTTCTTTGTCCTTTTCCCCTATCCTCTTTTCCTCCTTTCGTTATTTTTATTTCATACCTCCTAACAATTCCATAAAATATTTTTTCTATTTTAACATTTCAATCTTCTGATTAAATCTTTTCCTCTTATTCCTCTCTCTATTTACTACGTTCCATACTTCATCCTTCGATCTAGCCGTTTCTGCCTCCTCCTCAAACCTTTTATTCTCTTCCTCTTTTTTTATCACATAACTCATACTTTTTCTTCTGTTTTCTTCTACAATGCTCTTCCTGTTTCTCCATTATCTTAGTTGCTTTCTGACTTAATTTTTTCCTCCTTACATTCCTCATCTCAGCTGCCTCTTTTTCCCACTTTGCTGACATCTTTCTTAAATGTATCCTCTCATATTCGTTTTGCTTTTTCTATCACTATTTCCACCTCTTCGTTGACATTTCCCTTTTCCATTTTCACTATCTCTATTTTTTCTCTAAATTCTTCTATTCCCTCTCTTGACCAATTTCTTTTTTCTATTCTTTTTTAATTCTTATTTTCTTTGGCTGTTTTCTGTTCATGTCTCTTCCCCATCTCTACTGTAACTATTCAAAGGAGGTTGGCCGAGTCTACGTACTCCCTTATCTCTTGCCTTCTTATGTTCTCCCATACCTCATTGTCAACAATAACATAGTCTTTTACTGTTTCTCTCCCCCCCCCCCCTGTATTAGTGTACTGTCCTTCCTCATCTCCCTCTATAGTCTTGTTAAAGATAAATCATCGTAGATCCCCCAATATATTCAGTAATTTCCTTACCTTCCCATTCCGTACTTTGTCTTTACAATTCCTCCAAGCCCAATCCCTTTCTTCTCCTCATTCTTTTCCTTCTCTTTCTCCTGTACTTGCATTGAAGTCTCCCTCTATGATTAGATTCACCTCTTCTTCCTTTTCTTCCATCAACTCCTCTGTTTCCCCTCCATATCTTCATTTACATAAACCCCTACTATCTTCCTCCCATTACTCTGCTTATTTTATTTTTTCTCTTTGCCTCTTATACCTCCCACCTGTATTCCCTCAGTAGCCTTTCCTTTACTCTCTTCCACCCCCTCTCATCTAGCCGTGTCTCCATCATCACCACGACTTCCCATTGCCCCAAGTTTTGTACAAACTCTTTATCTTTTCTTTTTGAGCCAGCTACATTTCAGTAGCATTTCTTCCTTTCTACCATTTCTTATCACTTTTTCTTTTCCACGTTCTCTTATTTTTCTTCCTCTGTTCCTTTCGCATCTATTCCCCCATTCTCTCATATTTTACTAAGTCTTCTCTTTCTTCGT
>JAUMHM010000078.1:998868-1018600 GCA_032362435.1 Melikaiella ostensackeni
TAATCTTTGTTCTTTTGCCCTTCTTTCTTTCCTCTTCTGCTGATTTCCTTAACTTATACTTATTCCTTTCTTTCCATGTCAAATTCTCTATTCTCTCGGAGCTTCTATAAAACCCGTACTTTGTCATCACCTCCTTCTTATGTTCCCTATTATTTAATATCACCAGCGCCATTTACTTTCTTTTCCCCCTTCCCTTCTTACACTTCTCACTTCCTCTACCTCTACCTCTACCTTCGCATCTACCCTCTTGAGCCCTTCTTCTACTCTTTCCTTCATTTCCTTCCCCTCTAATCTTCGACCTTTTATCACTATCTTCTTTCCTCTCTCTCTCTCTCTCTTTCCTTCCATTCTTCTCTCTATTTTTCTCAACCTTTCCTTATTCTCATTACTGATTTCCCCCCTGCCCTCCAAACGTCCGGTTTGAGCTTTCTATCTTCTCCAACCAACTTTCGAACTCCTCTGCCTTTTTATCAGGCTCTTCCTGCTTTTCTAGTCTATGTTCCAATTTCTGCATTCTTTTTTCCATACTTTCCTTCACTTTTTCCCATTTCCTCATATCTTTCCTAAGTTTAGCCATTTCCCATCTGATCCCTCGCTTTGTTTCCTCTCCCATTTTCTCCTGCCCTTTTACTTCATTTCCATGTCCTCTATCATCATTTGCGCATTTCTTTCCAATTTTTTTTTTCCATCTGACCTCCAGTCTTACCTCTGTTTTCATCTTTGTTCTTACGCTTCTCATCAATCCTTACAAACCTATCTGTCATCTATTTGTCAAATTTTAATCGGTTTGAATAGAAAAATATTTAAATTCAAAAGTTTTCAATTTTAAACTATTCAATTTTGAACATTTTGAAATTGTCTTTTTTTGAAATTTTAATCTGAAATCATTCAACTTCGAGATTCTACAATTCATACTAAAATTTTTCAATTTTAAGCACTTTTATTTAGAAATGATACAAATTCAATTCCTGTTCATCCCATTCGAAATATTGTCCTTTTTCAAAATTTTACCTAATCTAAAATTATTTGATTTGGAACGCTTTCAATTGGAAATTATTAATATTATTAATTATGGTTTCAAAAATGGTTAAAACTCCTTATATTTAAAAATTTGTTAAATAATATGCATATATCCGAAAAAGTCTAATTTATCTTTTTTCTATATTTTTAATGGTAAAATGTTTAGTCTTTCAACAAATACTTATAATTAATGGAAGGGTTATGAAAAACCCTATCGAACCTGTAGGGGAAAAAAACCTATTGGTATTATCAGAGTTATAAATCACCAAAATAAATGGTAGATGAGAAATAAGGGGCTTCTAATTTTCAATTTTGCATTATTAAAATTGAATTAAATTGTCCTTTTTTCAAAATTTTACCTAATCTAAAATTGTTTCATTTGGAACGTTTTCAATTAGAAATTATTAATGTTTAAAAAAAATTTTTAAACACTTAATATTTAAAAGTTTTTTTGATATTGGATTTTTAAATTGTTTATATTTTTGATTCTACGAAATAAAAATCCAGTGACGTGAACACGCTCTCCGCGCTCGTGCATTTATTGCTAGTTACTGATATTATATAATTCGCATCATTGATATTAAATATTTAAATATTATTAAAGGTTGTATTTCGATCAACGGACCCTCGTGTGCACCCCATAAATTATGGAGAGACAAGCACACATGTGTGAGTATTTCCGACTGCCCTTGCATGTCTCATGAGGAAAAACTCGTTAAGCCCGGAATGGTTTTTAAAGAGTCCGAGTGTGAAAAATGCCAGTGTATAAATAATTATTACACTTGTGATACATCTTCTTGTAACTATGTAACTTCTCCAGTCCCCATTCAATTCACGTGAGTGATTTCAAATTGTATTTTATTATACTCCTATTTTTTAAATCTTTAAGGGCATGGACCAGAGTGTCACGTGACCAATTATATAGTTTATATTCGGCGGCTTTATACTTTGAAAAATGTAAATATTGTCTTGAAATTTCGAGAAATGGTTCAAAATATATAAGGGCACGTGTCTGGCCCAGTTGGGCTTTTATTTTGTTTGAATAGTGCAAATTTATTGATTTATTATTTGAAATACAACTAAGAACAGGGCTTTAGAGCCCTCTTTAAAATAGAATTAATAAAATTGCATTGTTTAAAGAAAATAAAAACTTAAATGGACCAGACAGACGTGACCTTATATATTTGAAACCATTTCTCTAAATTTCAGCACAACATATTCATTTTTATAATTATGAAGCCGCCGAATATAAAAACCTATAATAATAAAATTGGTCACATGAAAGACTGTTACATGCACTTAAGGGAGCTGGGTACTCATAATTACATTTCATTTTCAGTTTCAATCCCACACCTACCGAGGAAACAAAATTTATTCTAAGCAGCACTATTTCCCCGCCAAGACTCTGCGAAAAGGAAAATTTGGTCTGGCTGACAAAAGTTGTTCCAGAAGATTTTATTTCATATACAGCCAGTAGTTCAAGGAGTTCATCTCATAAGCCTGAATATTCAGTATTGGACGATCAAATAACAAAGACTCAAAGTTTGAAAAGTTGGCAGCCTCAATATACTGATACAAAGCAGTGGTAAAATAATATAAAGAATTTTATTCAACTAAATAGAGATGATCAGAGTGTCTACTCGCCGGATGATTTTAAATTTCCCGGTTTTCTTCTGGTCAATTTCTCATTTTCCTGGTCTGGGAATCATACTTTTTAAAAAAATGTCCATGTCTGGAATTCGATTTTTTTTTAATTCCATGTTCAGTGTCAGAATTATATACTTCTTTTCGAAAATTCCCCGTTCCAGTCCAAATTTTATAATTTCAGCCAGAATAATATAATTCTTTTGGAAAATTCCTTGTTCTAGATCTGAATTATTTTTGTTCGTAAATTCTCTGATCTAATTCAGAATTACAAATAATTTCTGCGGAAAATTTCCTGTTCCAACTCAAAATTATCACTTCCCAAAGTCAGAATCATAATTCTTTTGAAAAATTCTCTGAAACAGCTCCAAATTATCAATCTTCCTTTAGAAATTCCTTGCTCTAAATCAATATCATAATTGCTTTCGAAAATTCCTCGTTCCCAATCAAAATTTTAATTCTTTTGGAAAATTCCCTTTTCCAAGTCAGAGTTATCATTCTCTTTAAAAAATTCCTGTTCCAAGTCAGGATTATCATTCTTTTAAAAAATTGCCTGTTCCAAATCAGAATTATAATTTTTCTGGAAAATTTTTCTGAAACAACTTAAGATTATCATTCTTTTAAAAAATTCCCTGTTCCAATTCAGAATCATAATTCTTTTAGAAAACTCCTCGATTCAAGTCAAAATTATAATGCTTTTGGAAAATCCCTTATTCAAATTCGGAAATACATATATCACTTTCAAAATCCTCTGTCCCAGATCGTAACTACAGTTTTAATATTTTTATATTACAAAGTAAGTAAGTAAGTGAGTACAACTGTACACCGGTTTTCAAGATTTCAAAGACTTCTAAGATTTCAATAGATGGAAAAAAATAAAAACAGCATCACTTATATTATCGTCATTATCAAGAATAAAGTATTTTTCATTGATCGTTTCGAGATTGAACAAACTGAGAGTAATAAATCACTGAATCAAGTTCACATTTTTTTCCGGTGAACAAAATTCCCGGTTTCCCAGTTAGGGAGGCACTCTGATGATTTACAAAAGTATACAAACAATTTTTTACATTTTTACAGGCTAGAAATTAAATTAACAAAACCGGAACCTCTTTATGGAATTATCTTACAAGGAAGTGTACCCGATGACAAATTCTTGACAAGTTATCATATTATGTACTCCGAAGATGGATTGGTATTTTCATTCATAAATGGCAAAAAAAAAGAACCGATTGTTTTTCAAGGTCCAATAGATAAGCAAATAGTTCAACAAATTTTTAACCCGCCGATTGAAGCTTCAGTAGTTCGAATAATTCCATTATCGTGGCATAATGGTATTGCAATTAGGGCACAATTACTTGGATGTAAAGACGATTTGACTACGGAAACACCTCTGGAAATAACAAAAAGTGAATCCTGGTCAACTACGGAAAGTTGGCTTTCGAGCACTATAGTTGTAGAACCAGATTTCCCACCAGGTAAATTTTTATTCATAATGTAAGCTCAAATTTTAATACTAATAATAATTATCTTCGAATTCATGTTATCAGGCCTCAAACTCACGCAACTATTGAGACTTTTTGACACTTTTTTTAACGATGCGACTATTCTGCGGCTATTTTGAAAAAAATTACACTAATGCTGCTAGGAATTTTACCAAACCTACACAATTTTATTGGGTTTAAAGATTTTTAAAATTTCAAAGGATTTTGAAAGGATATCGAAGGTTTTTAAAGATTTCCAGGGATTTTAGGGAATTTGAAAGAATTTCAATGGAACTTCAGGGATTAAATGAAATGGAATAAAATTTAATGGGATTTCATAGGATTTTATGGGGTTTCAGAGGATTTCGAAGATTTTTAACATTTTTAAAGGATTTTTAAAAGATATTAAAGATTCCAAGATGTTGGACGGGATTTCACAAGATTTAAGGGATTTTAAAGACAAAGATTTTAAACAAAGATTCAAAGATTTCAAAACACTTCAAGGGATTTCAAAGTATTCCATAGGGTTTTAAAACTTTTAGAGTATTCGAAAGGATTTCAAAGAATTTCTAGAGAACTCTAGGGATTAAATGAAATTTTAATGGATTTCAAGAAATTTCCACGCGTTTTATGGGATTTTATGGGCTCTCAGAGGATTTCAAAGATTTGAAGATTTTTAAGGGAATTTTAAAAGATATTTAAGATTTCTAGATGTTGTATGGGATTTCAAGAGATTTCTAGGGATTTAAGAAGATTTAAAGGATTTTAAAAATTGCAAATAATTTTAAAAAATATAGTGTAGGCATTTAAAAATATTCCGAGGAATTCCATGAAATTTCAAAGAATTTCTAAGGATTATAGAAAATTTCAAAATTTCTAAGGAATTTAAAATGATTTCGTAAGATTTCAGAAGATTTAAAAGATTCCAAGGGATTTGAAACAACTGATGAGTTTTCCAGAGATTTCAAAAGGATTTCCACAGAAATCAAGGGTCTTTAATAGATTTCAGTGAATTTCAAAGATTTCAAGGGATTTGAAAAAATTGAAAAGATTTTTAAGAATATAGTGTAGGCATTTTAAGATTCCGAGAAATTTCATTTGATTTCAAAGAATTTCTTGGGGTTATAGAAAATTTTAAAGAATTTTAAAATTTCTAAGGAATTTCACATGATTTCGTGTAGTTTCAAAAAATTTTTACGATTTTTACCAAATTTCAAGGGATTTCAAGGAATTTTACAATATTCGAGGGATTCGTGGGATCTCAAAAAAAATTGAAAGATTATATATAAGATTATAAGGAATTCCTATACATTTCAAGGGATTTAAAAAAAGGGTGAGTTTTAAGAGTTTCGTAAGATTTCAGAAGATTTAAAAGATTTCAACGAATTTTCACGGATTTCAGGGATTTCACCATATTTAAGGGATTCACAGGATTTCGAAAGAAATGATAAGATTTCAAGGGATTTATACGGATTTCCAGGGATCATAAAGATTTCAAGGAACTTAAGAAAATTGACGAGTTTTCCAGGACTTTTTATAGGGTCCCAACATATTTCAGGGTTTCTTTAAGGATTTCAAAGCTTTTAGGGAACTTGAAAAGTTTTGAAAGGATTTCACGCGATTTTATGGGCGATGTATATTAGGGTGGTTCAAAAATCGTAAAGTTTTAAAAATGCAATGTGCACGTGGAAATCATTGTTCCTTTTTTAGAAGGAAAATTCGCAGAAAAAACTAATTCAAACGGATGAAATCTGGCAATTCCTATCGAAATTGTAGAGAAAAACAAATTTAATTGGTATTAACAAAGTTATAAATCACCAAAATAGATGGTAGTGGAGAAATAAAGGGCTTCTCATTTTGAATTTCACGTCATGAAAAGTTTGATAAATTGATAAATTAAAAATCTTTTACCTTTAATTTTAAATACTTTGAATCTGAAAGAGTTCTGATGCTTTGAATGCTTTGATCTTGTAGTTAAGTATTCAATTACATTGAGAAATTTTTCAGGTTTGAAAGTTTTAGTTTTGTAATTTTAATGATCTGGAAAAATGATTGCTAATCGGGAGATGACCAGAAATTAGTTTTTGTTTTTAGAGGCAACTCAGAAATATTTTATGTTTACATTGAAAATTTAAGTGCTAACAAGAAACTTATCGCGCGTAGCGCGCGAATCATGATTAGTAGTCCTAAATAATCAGAATGAAAAATCGAATTTTCAATTTGATATATTTTTATAGTCTGCAGCGACTCTATGGGACTGGACAACGGAATAATGTCAGATCAACAAATCTCAGCATCTTCATCCTATGAAAAACTTCTGCCAAATCTGAAATTGTCGGCTCCTGGTATATGGCGAGCAAAATTAGACAATCCAGGACAGTATGTCGATTTCGATTTCCTCCAAATTCGAAACGTAACTGGTGTTGAGACAAAAGGAGCGGATAATATTTGGACTACTGCCTACAAAGTATTTTACAGTATTGATGGCAAGCAATGGATGGCAGTCGTTGATGACTTTGGCAACGAAAAATTATTCTTGGCCAATGTCAATGATGTGTCTCACAAAACCAATTACTTCACTCGACCTCTTCATACAAGATTCATCAGAATAAAACCGACTTTATGGCACGAACATGTTGGAATCAAAGCTGAGATTATTGGCTGCTATTTACCTTATTATGATGGTAGATTCATTTCATTATTAATATTATTATGCCATTAAGTTCCGACACGGGTCGCTGATCAATCTCTGTAGCAATCATCCCAGGTGGAGATCTTCACAGAGCCTTGATACATGACGATTCGCGTATAAACACTCAAACTGACTTATAAACCCATAGGAGGATCCATACTCTTTACTCCAACCATATTTACTAAGCAAAGCTCTTCACGAGTGCGCAAGAGTGTCCAAAATCTTTCGTTTCAGGCGTCACTTTTCTTCTTATGAACAATTGTCCTCCATACATCCCTATCCTTGCATTCATCTTTTGCTTCTTTTACATCCATACATCTTTTCGTGCAAGCGCTTCTACACCACATTCTTTTAATTTAGAACAATTTTTCACATTTTTAATGTCTCATTTTGTTCGAAATTTTAGTTCAAGTAACAACGCCCCCAGTTTCCGAACTGCCTCCAATACACTGCAATATTTGCAAAGGAATTAGTGCGCAGATGTTTGAAACTTGTAATTGCACAGAATCACTTTGGTGGGATGGAGAGTCTTGTGTTAGTAAAGAAGAATGTCCCTGTGTTGTTGGGCACATGCCGTAAGTTGTCAAGTTTTCAAATTGCTAATCTCAGGGCTCGTACTCACTTCAGAGATAAACAATAGTGTCAATAGTGACATGAATTTTGAAAAATAGTAGCAAAATAGTGACATAAAATTGTTTAAATAATAAACTCAGGGATCACAGTGGTACAGTTCTTCAATTTTAGGTAAAAAAGGGGATTTTTTCCAAAAAAATGGGACTAAAAGGGGATTTCATTTATTATTAAAAACTTTTCATATCATATGGGTATCTCGTAAATATTGCACGAAAGTGCCCTCTAACAGTAGCGCCTTTCCTTTAGCAAGCTTTTTAGCCATTTTTGTGTTTAAACCATTTTTCAGATAGCTTAAAAAAATATTTTGAATACTCTTGCACTTTCTACTGATAAAATAGATAAAGGAACCAATTGTCGATGGAAGAGGCAACCTCAAACTTTGCTATTCTCTTTCTTACTAACAGAAACTCGTACAACTTTGAAACTTATTTGGTTAGACAGTTAATTTATCGAACTTTCATTTCCGTATGTTTTTTCAGAAATTTATAATGCGAAACAAAAATTATGATAAAAATAAAATGTGTCAAAAACACCATTTCTTGAAGTGTATTTACCAACCGCTCGAGTGCTAGACCCATTTGTCGAGTGCCTTAATGGCGAATTTCTGTCAATTTTCTGAGGAGCTCTCTATTACAGATATTAAGATCAAAGATTGAGAAAGAGATAAGCAACAGAATTGAAAAATGCTCATACTTGAATTTTTTAAAATATATTTTTATCGGGAGATAGATTTTGATTCCTTATTTTATGTTATGTTTAAATTTTATCTCGGGTGATCCCGGGTTTTTCGTCATCAGCCACGGACTAAGTCAAGTGCCTGATAAGTTAAAGTTCTTATTATAATATTAAACGGATGGGCAGGGCATTTACTGCCCATAGGACTGCAGCAAAACCTGATGTATTATAACCTCAAGTACATGATGAGCTGTCTCGCGAAATTCACACTTATGTAGAACAACGAAGGTTGTCTCCAATCCTCATGTAAGTTAAGTGTGATCTCAACAGGCAGTGATCAGTAAATAGTCCTACTACTACGTCAATCTGCATTTGTCCCATTTTTAATAGAGTTCTTTAGTCTTCCTACTACATGTACTGGATATAAATTTCTTGGAATGTACCATTTTTTGGTTCCCTTCCAATATCTCGCATGCTCCTTCGAGAGCCATTTTTCAATGGCCCTATTTGCCGATGCTCCCGTCTAAGTCAGTGCATCTGCTTTCGCATTCCCTTCAACAATATCTTCATACACTGCCTGGTAAACTTCAACTTAATCTATTGCGTAATAGTTTTTCTATAGCACCTAGTGCTGCACAATACTTTTCTTTGCTCTTTTAGATTGGCGCTTTATGTATGCATAGAAGTTTAGAATATATGGTACTTAAAAAAAATTTTAATTAAAATTTTCCGGGGAACCTTCCCGCAATGTTCCCTGAATATTGCAGGCAAACTTTCAGGAAGCTTCCCATAGCAATATTTCCTCAATCTTGCCTTGCAACTTTGCCACATGGCAGACATTTTCTTATTTGCGGGAAGCTTCCGAACCTTACATCGCAAAGTTTAGGCAAGCTTGCCGCAAATTCTTGTGCTATCTGGGAAGAGCCTTAAGTGCAGCTTGACTGTTAGAACAAATTCAAACAAAGTCAAAACGAAGAAAATTTCCTTTGGGCAAGCCTTAATAGCTATCTTTTTGGCGTAGAATACTGTAGGAAATGAGCCCAGTGCTATTGTCATGGCTATTGTCTATTGTCAGCTATTATCATTGTCAGTCATGGCGAGAATACTATAGTATCCTCGCATAGCGTTTACTGATATCATGTATGTTTGTCACTTCAACAACCATAAGGCTTTCTCCTACTAGGAAGAGTCTATAGACCTCCGACGTTGCGACCTTCCTCATGAAAAGGCGCAGCGGCGGGATGTCCAGAATATGACCTCAAGAGCTGCTGTTGGCGTTGTTCTCATAGCACCAGTGATCGCCAGGCAGAAAACACTTTGAAGGCTTTCTAGTTGTTTTATAGTACTAATTATTTCAGTCTGTGCACCTTTGTTCTGCTATACTGAGCGCTGATTGCATCAGTTCCACTGAGGTGCCCTCATGTTTTCCAGTTATCGGGATCGCCAGGTCGTCTACACAACCCGGAGCGTAAAATCCTGATGCGTTTAATATGCGAATTAGGTCATCAATGACAAGCGCCCACTGAGAGGATGAAAAAATTCCTCCCTGTGGGAATCCTCTTGAAACTCACGCCTTCACTTCATTCCTATGTGGTGAAATGTGTACCATTCTACTTTTTAACTTGGAGCGCATCCACCTATTTACTGTGTCACTAACCTCGCGTGTTTGAGCAGAATCGTATATAGATTCAATTGGGGTGTTTTTCTTTCCGCATTGTGCTCTGGATGTGGGAGGTAAACGCATACAGAGCATCTACGTTAGATCTGCCTTATTTCTGAGAGGAAAACTGATTACTATGGAAAGGTTTTTTCGGTAAAATTTCCTCTTTTATATAGAGGTTTACAGCTTTTCAAGTATTTGGACCATAAACGAAGTCAAGCTGATTGTTCTAAAGGATTTAGCTTCATAGTGGGTATCCCGACCAAGCTTTGGAATAAAGATTGCTTTGACCTTCCTCCATGCCAACGGGGTGAGTCTCATTGCTAAGCATGCCCGGAAGATGCCGCACAATGGACCTCCTAAGGACTGCATTCCTTCTTGCATTAACGCAGGGAATATTAAGTCTGCCATCTCCTGCGGCTTGAGGTGGCTTAAACTGCTTAACTACCTATCTAATTCTGGACTGAGTGATAATACGACTGGCTATTCTTCAATTTTCGTTCTGGCTCCACAGGTTGGTCCTCCTGAGGGGCATGGCTCGTAGGTCGCCCCCTCAGTCGAATAATGAATCTCCGAGCCCGGGAAATGTACCCCTATTAGGTGTTCTAGGATTTCATCAGTCGCTTCAGTCATTTCGCCCGACAGCAAAATAAGTGTCCTCAGTTAAAATGACAAGTTCTACCTTAAGGTTCTGTGGAGTCCAGCAGTGTAAGGTATATTTTCGATTTCCTGAGAATACCCCCTCCAGGAGTTCCTCATGGCATTTTGTATCTCATTATTATATCTTGTTAAGGTAGGCCTGTAGGAGACCCAGTTCCCAGTCTTTTTCGCCCTGTTGAAAAGGCGTTTAGTATCCTTTTTCAGGTCTTCAAGACTAGAATTCCACCAGAGAACATTTCTGTCTGTTTCCTCAACACGAAGAGGACAAGTATCCTCGTATGCTTTATTCATACCTTTTTGCAGGATATCGACGGCAAATTCTATCTGAACAATAGACTTGATTCTGCATGGTATAGCACTAATAAACTGCTGAGATACTCCCTGTAAGTATCCCCATTAGTTCCTTCAGGGTTCCAACACCTTTGAGCCTAAGGTCTAGGAGAGCTGCTGTCTATGATCCGATAGGGAAGTATCCAACAAAACATGCCATCCGTTGACCATTTCGCTAATGCTTGTCTAGAATAAAGTTAAATCAATTACCTCTTGACATCTACGCGTCACGGAGGTAGGTGTACCTGTATTTCCCCGATTCAGTAAAATCAAATCAGTAGTTAAGAGATAGCCTAGCAAAATTGACCTCTGTTGTTGGTGTCCTTGCTGCTCCAAGTCGAGTGATGTGCGTTGGCATCACATCCAATGAGTAGTGGCCATCCTTTCACGTGGCAGTGGTCCGCCAAATTTCTCCACTTCTCGGATGGCGTTGGGTCGTGGGAGTCAAACGGTACGTACGCCGAGCAGACCACCGTAGGCTGGCGCCTGCCTCCTATATGGTGATCGATCTTTTTGGCTACCAAGTCTCTGGAACAAAACCTTGGTAAACCATTAAATTTAATATCACCTCGGACATATAGAGCTACCCTAGGTGTTTGAACTGATCCATCATAAATGACTGATTCGTTCTTATTACTTATGCCTCTACTTTTCACCTTGTAACACCAAGGTTCTTGTACTAGGGCCAAATCTGTTTGTTCTACTATCAAGCGTCTGCTTGAAACAGCAGACGCTTTTTTAGCATAGCGAAGATTAATCTGGATGAAATTCGAATTGGAAGGAGGACATCTATAGTAGTCTGCAGTCGATCTTCTTCAAACTCTCGACTACATCTGGCTCCGCAGTTATTTCAAGTTAGGTAAGCTTGATTACCCGCCTTGACGTCGATGAACTTTCATTCTCCTGCCTTCAGCGTAGGATTCTGGACTGTTATCCTCTTAAGTGCACCCGCTGGTTACACAAATACGCCAGGAAGCCAGGCTAACGGCTTAGCTGTCTTTGGGAGGTCATTGGTGTCGATCACTTTGATCTTTGCTCCCGCCCAAGGATGCAGTTTATCAACAGCTTCAACTAGCCAAGTTCGGGACACTTCGTCCGAACAGATGACGATGAAGGCAGCATACTTGAAACGGCAATCGTCAAATCTTCGGATGACATCTTTTGGTTGCGCCCCGTTCAATTTGTATGAAAGTTGGTATAAAAGGGTTGTTAAAGTCGCTGATTTGGATTTTGACGTAAGAAGTTGCCAATTCGAAATGGAGGATTCAATATGGTGGCCTAAATTTCAAATTTTTTACAGATTTGCCTTAAACTTGGTACAAGGGGGTTTTCGAGGTCGCTGATTCCGATTTTGACGTTAAAAATTACAATTTAAAAATGACGGATTTAATATGGCGACTAAAGTTCTTAGATTTTTTTAGATTTGCAAAAAACTTGGTACAAGAGGGTTTTCAAAGTCGCTGATTTCTATTTGGGCGTCAAAATTAACAATATCTAAATGGCGGATCTAATATGACGAAAAAAATTTCGACTTTGACGTCTTTGACGTAAATTTCGGATCCAATATGGCGGCCAAAATTTTTTATTTCGTACAGATTTGCCTTAATCTTGGTACAGGGGGGGAGTTTGAGGTCCCTAATTTCGATTTTAACATCAAAAATT
The DNA here is from genome assembly GCA_032362435.1 of Melikaiella ostensackeni. Classification (NCBI taxonomy): domain Eukaryota; kingdom Metazoa; phylum Arthropoda; class Insecta; order Hymenoptera; family Cynipidae; genus Melikaiella; species Melikaiella ostensackeni. Next base: position 1,011,329 of record JAUMHM010000078.1, read on the forward strand.
ACAAATTATAAATTGCAGGTCCAATATGGAGGCCAAACTCACCAGATGTTTACACATTCGTCTAAAACCTAGTAAAAGGGGGTTTTTGAAATCGCTGATTTATCATTTGACGTTAAAAGTTAGTATTCCAAAATTGCGGATCTAATATGTGAGATGAAATTTTTTAATATTTCAATGAATCTCGGTGAGGATTGTTTAAGAAACTTAGAATTTTCAAGCTGTAGTTTATAATTTGAACGCCTGCAGTTAACCTTAAAAAATGGTTATATCCAGGATTTACTATGTGGAGAGTGTAGTGATATTTTAGACTACTTATTTCGGGGTGCTTGATTAATATGAGTCTCCTAGCCTCTCATAACTTGGGGTGCTTTTTGGAATAAGTCCCGTGGCCTCTTATTAATAATCTGCGTCCTCGTGAAACTCTTCTTCGTCGCTCAATATATTCCATATATTGCTCATCTAAAGTTCCCGACGTCGTCAATGATGCAGTTTCTTCTGAAAGCACAGACAACAAGCTATTTCTCATTATGTCCGCACCGTGTATCAGAATCTTGTGGGCCGCCGATGACATGGGGTACCAAGAGTAGTACTTTACATATATTTCGTCGGTGGAAGAGCAAAGGTCGCCGAACAGAGAAGAATTTAATAGTACCTGAATATACATAGCGACCTCAAAAAATTCCTTGTACCAAGTTTTAGGCAAATCTGTAAAAAAAAATTTTATTTGGCCGCCATATTGGATCCACCTGTTCGGCTTTGTAACTTTTGACGTCTAAATCGAAATCAGCGACCTCAATGACCCTCTTATAGCAAGATTCATACAAATCCGACAAAATTTTGAATTTTGGCCAATTTTCGGTGTCTCTCAGCCCAATGCACCATGCGTGTGCGCGTTCAACTTAATTTGCAAATATCTTCGTCAAATTTCAAATGTGGCAAAAGGTGGCAAATAATCTGATGATTAACATCATAGTTGACCTCTCAGAACCTTAAAACTTTAGATGCGAGGTAGAACCTCGGGGAATTTTTGATTCAAAAAATTTCTTTACTGTAAATTTTTTAAATGCATGAGTATAAAGTGAAGGAATTCAAAAGCCAGCTAATATTCGTATTTTTCATTTGCATTGTATTAATTTATGACCACTTAAATGAGAAAAAAAATTATAATATTTGAATTCATAATCTTATGAACAAGTTTTTGAACTGGTTGCTTAAAAAACTGAAATAAAAAATAACGCATTTCCACTGTAGTAGTTATGCCTTGATTCGGGGGTTTTTCTTTCGGGACCATCCTTGGACCATTGCTCGCGTCTGCTTATTTAGATTTGTAACCATATTCAGCAGAAACCCTCGGTACAGGGACCCTCTATCCGCAGTCCGTGGACGCGCCCGGCGCGATTGTCTGGTCAAAGGTTTCCTTAGACTTCAACATTCTTTTCTAATGTAGGTACTTTTATCAGTTGAAAGCTCTCAGATATTCAAAACATTTCTTATGTCAGCTGAAAAAAAAAATTATAGTGTAAAAAGCAGAAATAAAGAAAAAATTATTCACGAAAGTAACAGAATTATGAAGATAACAATTTTTTCAAATACGCAGTTTGCTAACATGTAAAACCAAGCCACATAAAAAAGCTCAAAATTAGTTATACTTCATGATATGGCCCTAATACGCTACATTTTGCATATTATTTTCGATTTCGAAAATTTTGTTTCTACAATGAAAATTAACATACTTTTATCTAATGCACCGTTTTACGTATTTTATTACACATTAGGATGGTTTCGTTAGAAACTTTCTATAAAATTTTTTTTGACAATTTTCAAACAGAGACATTGAGCCTTAGGTTCGGTTTTCATTCTAAAGGGATCGTTTTCTAAGTCACCTCCATAAAGATGTTTTTAATTTGCAACTGCAGAATTGATTAATCTTTCAGGTTCAGTTTCCCGATTGAATCATTAGCCATTTGTCGACGATGTCCTTCAAGTCAAAAAAATTAGCAAATTAATCGGTTAGGAAATATTTGAAATTGGTATCATAAAAAAGAATCTCTCGATTTCACGTGTCTTAGGGAATTTTTCAAATTTAAAGGGGAAAAAGGAGACGGACTGTGATCCCTGTAAATTTATATGTCGGCCCCGAATTGAATAGAATGGTTTTAAAAGTGTGGAGAATTTGAAAAATATATATTGTAAGTCTGCCAAAGGTTTGTGTGAATGAATGATTTTTTTGTATTGTTAAAAAATCTTAAATTATATTTGAACACACAACAAGAGTAATACAAATATATAATGAAACAGTGTTGGGAAACGGTGATGTAATAAAATGTTATTGAAAGACAGGCTCAGACGAAGGGCTCTGAGATCGGTGGAAGCGAAAAGTATATTGAATGAAAAATTTGAGAAAGAATCGTAGACACGTTAGATGCCGATGGTGCAGAGTGCCGTACATTTTTTGGTAGAGGCTGAAAATGAGGGACGAAAACATGCTATGATAAATTACAAAAAGACAGACGTTTCGGTGCGTGAGAAAATTTGGTAGTAAACTATTCATAAAATATCACGATGAAAAAAAAGAGAAATGAAATTAAAATTCATGAACATGGGACTCAACAAAAAGAGTTTCGTAGGTTCTAGGGAAAAAAATCCCGTTTATGCCTAGTATTGAACTACTGAACCGCTGTGATCCCTGAAAGTGTTAAATAGTGTCAATAGTGGCGTGAGCCCGAGCCCTGAAATCTTAGTTGAAATATTTAGCGAAATTCTGGGTCAATTTGGAACGCTTTTAATTCCAAATTGTTTTCTTTAACTTTTTTCAAATTTTCGTTTGTAGATATGCAGTGGGTTCAGTTTACGAAACGGAAGACTGTCAAAAATGTTTGTGTACAATGGGAGGAGCAGCAACGTGTCACGAAAAGACTTGCGAACCCTGTAAAGAACCAGGTTACAGATCAATTGTGACTGAATTATGTTCCTGTGTGTGTAAGCCCTGTCCTCTTGGTACTCGACTTTGTCCAACGGGTAATATTTGCATCAATGAAACTTCATGGTGTAACGGTGTAGAAGATTGCCCCGATGATGAAAAAAATTGTGAATCGACCACAGTCTCTGCCCAAGTTACAACGACTGGTAATTCATTAAAAAAATTCCAACTTCTCCGCATTCAAATATTTAAGTAAAAAATTATACCTAACGTTTTTTTTCAGATCGTCCATGTGAAGTACCATCTTGTCCACCAGGCTACAAGGTAGTACCAAAAAGGCCCCAAAAAAGTTACAAAAATAAATATTCAGGCAGATATGCAGAGCGACGTTTTGGTAGCAAGACCAGAGGAGGCATTCAAGGGGTCAAGAAAATAAAGAAGGATGAAAACTGGGAAGACATCGAATGTCCCCAGTATTCATGTGCGTCGACTAAACCACCTCCAGAATTTCCGGAATCGGATCCTTGTCCAAAAGCTGAATGTCCACCGAATTATATAGTAATATTTGAGAGGAAGAGTCCCTATAAGATAGAATCTTGCCAAAGATATACTTGCAGACCTCTACCTCCGATTCAAGTCCAGTGCCATATTACAGGGAGGACTTTTAATACATTTGATAACTTGGAATATAAGTATGACATTTGTAATCATGTTTTGGCGAGGGATAGATACGTAAACCGTTGGTACATTTCCAGTAAGTATTTTACAGGGATTAAAAGAGGATTCAATTTAATATTAGAAGCTTTTATATTATATGGGTATCTTGTAAATTGCACGAAAGTGATGTATGTATAGAGATTTCACATCACAGTCAAGAAGAAGGAAATCGAGGAGAGGTATCGAGACCTTTTAAGGGAGCTGCCACGAACGTTCCCAAAATATTCGGTTAAAATGATTGTCTTTGTGATCGGTGCTCTCGCAGGTGCGAAACCATCACTGGTTTGTAGCCTCGAAGCCATATCCGCGTACCAAAAACATACCGAGGCACTTGCGAGATGGATGCAGACAGCTGTCATCCTTGAGTCGATCTGCATTCTCAAGACGCACGGCGGTTTCGCCGGCCCTTTATTATAATTTCATCGTAGCCTGTGGCCACCCATCTCACGGTCGTAAGGCGTGGCTATAGGTGTGATTTACCGTGGTTCTATTGGGAAACAGTGTCATTTTCATGGATGGCAGTCGCTCCCTGGGCGAAGGGCCTATACATATAATAAGACAACTGGACTCGTCCTCAGGTTGCGGATAGAGGGTCCCTATACCGAGGGTTTTTGCTGAATACGGTTACAAAACTTAATAAGCAGTGGCGGACTTGTCCAGGGATTGTCTGAACGTCTGAAGAGGAATGTCCACCAATAACTATCGAAAAGGTGGAGAAAGCACTGAGGGACACGAAGAACTTCTCCACTGCCGAGCCAGGCCAGATTGTATCAAGAACTTCTTGTAGAAGAAGTTTACTTCTACACACCAACATGTAGCCCAGATCTTCACCTCATATTTAAGGTCGGAGACACCCATTCCGCAGTTGCTAGTGTTCGCAGTCACTGTACTCCCACCGAAGAAGGGTGACTTGCCCAATCCAAGGAAGTACAGGCCAATAATTTGTCTGAACAGGCTGTATAAAATCTTTACAGCTATCCTGAACGACAGGACAGTTCGGACAATTAAACCTATGTGGAGAGATATTTACGAATAACGTGGACCGATAAAAGGCGTGGACGGGAGTGCTATTAGAGACGTTGGCGCTGGAGAGACCTATACCTAGGTGTGCCTGAGAGCCGCATCCAGGATATAACATCAGTGGAGGGGGCTCTCTGAAGCAGCTGCAAAGGTCTCCTTCGACCGATTTGGTCTTCCAATCTGTCTGCGTTGAACAAGATATCTGCGACCCGTCAAGATATATGCTTGCCGTCCCGATTCTACTCTATTCCTTTGGGCTGATTCCATGGATGAATCTCGTGCTAACGGCACTCGACATTGCCACGCATAAGCTCATGCATATACAGAAGAGCTTGCATATCAACTCGCCAATCCGCGCTTATTCATACCACGCCGTAAAGGCGGGCGTGGGCTTCTAAATCTCCATTGTCTTTATAACTGAATAATCCTGGGTACAGCTCACATCGTCGCAAATGCAAGAGATCCTTTCCTGAAAATGGGCGGCACTCACGGGATGATTAGCAACGGAGCGTTTCTTTATAAAACTGCCGAGCAGGGTTCCAAGACCCTTGGCCTGGATCCTAATATGAGAAGTGAGGATAGTGCATTACTCCATCTAGATGTCTCACTTCTAAAAGCCCAGGTCAAGAAAGCAGAGGCCAACAACTTCCTCGGATAGCTTCTCGACAAGAAAATGCACGGAAACTCTAACAGAAATGTAAAAGATCAATCCTTGTCGATGGAGCTAACGTTTACTTTCTTCAAATCATTTGGAATTGATTTAGGCACAGAGGGTTTCATTTTTGCGTGCCAGGACCATGTTATTTTCACCTTAGTATACCGCAGCCGCATTCTACTTCAAAAAGTTCCCAGCGATAGATGCAGAGCGTGTCATGCACATTCTGAGTACCTAGGACACATATTATCCGGGTTTTCCACTTACGCGGAAATGACTCATGTCCACAGTTACAATGCGGCCCTAATAGTGCTTTACTACCATCTTTGTTGCTCTTACAGTATTGGCCGAAACCCTCTGTTCCTGAATTAAGTTCGGATGTCTTGAGGAAAGCAAGCGTCAGCTCCATCGACATGGACTGATCTTTTTACACTCTGTAAAAGTTTCCATGCATTTTCTTGTTGAGGAGCTATTCGAGGAAATTGTTGACCTCTACTTTATTCACCCGGGCTTGTAGAAATACAAAGGCAGAAGGGACGAGTTGATATGCAAGCTCTTCTACATATGTATGATCTTACGCGTGGCTATGTCGAGGGCCGTGAGCCGGTGCTTGCTCGAAACGAATAGAGTAAAACTGGGACGTCAAGCATCTTAGTCGCAGATATCTTATCCAACGCCGCCGGATTTGAAAACTAAATCTGTCGAAGAAGACGCTTGTATCTACTTCGGAGAGCCTATTTCACTGATGTTATATCCTGAATGCAGCTCTCAGGCACGCTTAGGTATAGGTAGGTCTCTTCGGCGCCAAGATATCTAATAGCACTCCCATTCACAAGCTCAGGGTCCTCGATAATGCTCGCTATAATGAGGCTCGCCGCAGAGATACACACGAGAATTGCGTAGAGCGAGAGTTGGTGGCAAAAGTGTGATACAAAAGAGGAGAGGGAACATGGAGCCACACTGAAAGACGTCCCTCCGGAAGGTGACGCTGTTAGTTGTCAATAATACCATCTGGTCCGGCAACAAAGAAGTTCTTCGTGGCCCTCAGTGCTTTCTTCACCTCTTCGGCAGTGATTGGTGGATTTTCTCCTCAGACGTTATGCGATTGTCGCACAGCTTCTTGAAACGGATGATGTTCTCAGTATCTTCATTCAATGGGAGTGAAACTTCGTACATCTCCCTCCAAAAAGTCTCGAACTCCTCGGACTTGGGCGGATTTTTGACAAAAATAGGGAGATCGCTGAAGCAGCGCACCGGATGTTATATTGTTAATCACACACTGAATACAGGAGGCGTTCTGTTTAGCCTAGCCAATCTTCTTGTTCACTTCATGCAAGCGCCTTTTGGTCTTTTGATCCATCGACGGCTTATCCCTTCGATTGGAATCGGCCAAAGCTCTCGCCGCATCATAAACTAAACAAGTGGTGGTCTAAAGGTCAGACTCTTCTAAGAGATCCTCACGAATAGGGACATCCATTTCATCCAGATCTTGGGGCTCAGGGGGAACCTGGATGTTAATGTTTCTCCTAATCCTCAAATCGCCATCATCCTTTAGGGGATGCCTGCTTTCCGCGGTATTGGTCTTGATGTCGCTTCCTCTTTTTCGTCTGCGGCTTGTCCTTGCAGCGGTGAGGGATACATTTCGCGTAAGTATCCTGTTCGCAAGAAGTTCTTGGCGCGGTGTCACAACTGCTATTGCGAAAAGTGCGAAAGCTCTGAGTATTTTTGGCACCACAGAGTACGCAGTGGCTATGTGACCTTTGCGATTAGGTTTAATGCTAGCATCGTAGCAATTCAGAACGTCATCCCTTATTCGATCCATCCACTAAAAAGGTCCATCGTCTTGCCGGTCTGTCATCGTGCTTCCATCCAAATTATTTTCAGCACCTTGAACTCTAGGTCGATCGGCACTGTTTGTCGACCCATTTTTTTTTTTTTTTTTTTTTTTTTTTTTTTTTTG
>JAUMHM010000078.1:1018700-1032665 GCA_032362435.1 Melikaiella ostensackeni
CTGCCATCTCGTTACGAGTCGGCTTCTAGCCTCCTTGCGGATGGCTACCTTAGCGCGAGCGTACTCCTGCTCGTTGTGTTTGTCGACCCATTGTCGGGTGCTCTGCGCATTCGATCATTTTGAACCGCATTCACAACTGGTTTTGGTGTTGTCATATTTGTTCTGACGAGCAGGTAGGGAAAGGGTTCGTTCACCCTTGCAGAGACCCGCATGCAAGGGTAAGGCTGCGTACTCTAGGAGGTCGCTCGGTATCCCAGAGGCACCGTTATTGGACATCTCACCCAGGTGCAATTCAGCTTTCAGCATGGTTGTTAACGCCTTAGCTTGGGGGGTTTCCCTTCAGGAGCGTGCCTGAAAAATTGTCCGCGACTACTTTTTAAGTTTTGTAACCATATTCAGCAGAAACTCTCGGTACAGAGACCCTCTATCTGGAAAAAGGGGTAAAAGGGGATTAGGTAAAAAAGAGGACGTACTGTGAATCCTGTATTTTAATATTTCAATTTTATCTCTCTACATTATAAAAACACCTCGCGTTGTTGCATCAAACTGCCAATATTTTTAAGTTACTAGACATTAACCTTTACTTAGAAAGAAGATTTGATTAACAAGAGGCTAATTTTTCCTTCTAGTGGAAAAGAAGTGTGCTATAAATCAACATCCATGTAAGCAAATTCTGGTAATAATCCTGGATAATGAGACGTTCATAATGTACCCTGACTTGCACCTTGATATGAACAATTATAGTTTTTCACCCAGTGAAACGAAACGTTTGAATGATAAAAATAGCAGAGACTATAAAATATCTAGAGTTGGCGATGCCTTGCATTTTCGTTCTTATCGATATGGCTTTTGGGTAATTTGGGACTCCAATTCGAATGTTAAGATAGGTGTTCCAATCAAATTAATCAAACAAGTTGACGGTTTATGTGGATTCTTTGACGGAGATGCGACAAACGATAGACAAAAACCGGATGGAACGGAAGCTAGGAGTACTTTGGAATTTGGAGATAGCTGGACCATGGAAGGAACTCAGGAGTGCGAATTGCAGGTAATTAAAAAAATACCAAATTTTAACTTGAAACCAAAAATAACTGAAAACCCTTAAAATCTTCCAAATCCTATTAAAATCCTTTGAAGTCCCATAAAATTACATGAAATCTGATGATATTTATTAAAATCCCTTGATATATTGGAAGTCCTATGAAATTCTTTGAGATCCAGAGAAATTCATTAAAATACCTTATTGATTACCTTTAAAATCCCTTCAAAGTATTAAAATCCTAGAAAATCTTATAAAATCCATTAAAATTCCTCAAAAATCCCTTGAAATCTTTCAAAATTCTCTAAAACTGTATAAAATTTGTTTAAATACCTACCTAAAATCCTTGGAAATTCCTCAATATTTTTTGAACCTATTGAAACTTCCCTGGATTTTTTTTAAATACCCTAAAATATTTAAAATTAGTTAAAACTTTAGAAATACCTTGAAAAATTCGAAAAAATCTCTTTATACCTTCTGAAGATATCACTTGAAATTCCTTAAAATCCCTTGAAATATTTGAAGTCTTATGAAATCCTTTGAAATCCTGGGAAATCCATAAAGATACCTTATTGAGTTCCTTGAAAATCCCCCAGCATTATTTAAATCCTTGGAAGTTTAATAAAATCCCTTTAAATTCAATGAAAATCCTTTCCGATATTTGAGATTCTCTGATGTCCCTTAAATTCATTAAAAATACCCTAAAACCTTTTAAATCCTATGAAATCCTTCAAAATCCTTAGAAAGTTTGGGAAATTCTTTGCAAACCTATAACAATTCTTTTAATCTCTTAAACCCCCTTGAAATCTTCTAAATAATATCAGATCCCTTAAATAATTCTTGTGGAATTCCTTGAACTGACTCAAAATCTTGAAAATCAATCAAAATTCCTTGAAACATTTGAATATTTGAACAATCCTTTAAATAATTAAAATCCTTGAGAATCTCATGAGTTCCCTTGAAAGCTGTTCAAATCTTTTACAATACTCCTATACCTATCCCTTGAAATCTGTTGAAATCCTTTGAAATCCCTGAAAATCTTTCAAATGGTTTGAACTCTTTAAAAAAATTCTCTAAAACCGCTTTTAGGTCCGCTTCTGCTTGAATACTTCTAGTTTATAATTATGCACCCTTAAGATATATTAACTTATTATTTATTATCTCAGGTGTGCCCCAAACACTTTCAAGAAGAGGCCTGGAAAATGTGTAACTCTGTAAAAGATCGTTCTTTAGCGGCCTGCTCATCTATTCTGAATTTGGACAAATTTGTTTCCCGTTGTCTCGAAACAGCCTGTACTTGCTTGGAAAGTAATTCGACATATAATGATTGTAAATGTCACACATTGAGTTCATTTGTGACAGAATGTCAAGCCAATGATCACGAAATAGACCTCTCTAATTGGAGAAATATACACGATTGTCCAACAGAGTGTAAAGCTCCCTTCGTCCATAAAGATTGCTTTAGGTCAGTGTTTATAACAGCATATTTCTGTATATTAGATTAACAAACAAACATTTTTTCCCATAAAAATTGGCGTGAAGTGAAAAAAGGAAATGTTTTCTGGCGAAAAATTCGAATAGAGTGGAAACATTCTTTTTGACAAGAAGAAAACAACTAACAATATTTCAAAATCGGCGAATATCTTCTGCTTCTCATAACGACTGACATGTTTTACATTGCGATTTTTTAAATAAGAAGAATATTACACTCCAAAACTGAAAAAAATTATTTTCGTTAAAAATTATCATTATTTGCATATGTCCAAATCAAGAAATTAATGAAATACATTACTTAAAAACGTTTTCCAAACCTAACAAGATATTTTTATCATTTGATCAATGTTCTTTAACGAAATTAGCGAACAGACTTTTCATTTTTATAAATAAATGGACGGATTTTTTTAATCTAATCCTCTTTCTCCTAAAGGATTTGTTTGCTAATTTTGTTTAAAACAAGGCCTAAAATGTTTCAAATATCAGACTATACACCTTTTGTATGCCGACACCCATCACCCTTCCCCCCTGCCACTCACTACCACCACTTAAAAGAAGAAGCCACAAAAAAAATCAGTTTTTCAACTGTATCAATGACAGGCTTCACAAGCTGAAATGTTCCAAATGCAGGGGGAATAAGGAGATATTTCACGAAAATAGGGAAATGAATTCTTTTGAATAAAATTAACGCGGGTACTATATTAAATTCAATTTGCAACGTTTTAAATTCCTGATATTTCAAGCGGAAATATTGGATTTTCAACAAAATAGATGAATTTTTAACCAAATAGTTTAATCTTCAACCAAAAAGATGAATTTTCTACTGAAAAAGAAGATCTTTCAACAGAAAACATGAATTTCCAACCAAATAGTTGAATCCACAACCAAAACAGATTAATTTTCAGCGAAACCGTTGCTTTTTCAAGCCACAATAATTAATTTTCTACAAAACAGTTGAATTTTTAACACGAAAATATGAATTTCCAACAAACAAACAAATACAAATTTTTAACCAAAAAGGATGACTTTTTAGCAAAATTGTTGAATTTTCAACAAAATAATAAAATTTTCAATGAAATAATTAAAGTCACCAAAAAAGATGAGTCCTCAACCAAACAGTTGCATTTTTGACCAAAAAAGATGAATTTTGCAAACCGAAAAGAAAAGACGAATTTTAAAAAGAAGAGTTGAATTTTAAACCAAATAGATGAATTTTAAACCAGAAAGTTGAACTTTCAACCAAGTAGCTGAATATTCAATCAAAAAAGACGAATTCTCAATTGACATATATAGTTCGGTTGATATGTCCGCCAAAAAAGATGAATTTTAAAACCAAAAAGACGAATTCTGAATGGCAATTGTAACAGTTAATATTTCAACCAAAAAATATTTTAATTTTCAACATAAATGTAGAATTTTAACAAATAGATGAATTTTTAACAAAACAGTTGAATCGTCAACCAGCACAGATTAATTTTTATTCAAACAGATGCATTTTCAACCAAAAAGACGAATTTTCAACCAAGAAAGATTTTTTAGTCAAGAAAGGAAAAAGATTTCAACTAATTTCTTGAATTTTCAAGCAAAAAAGCGAATTCTCTAAAAAACAGTTGAACTTTCATCCTAAAAATATGAATTTTCAATAAAAAAGTTATTCCTCAACCGAATAATAAAATTTTTAATAAAAAAAAATGAATTCTCAACCAAAAATATAATAGTAGACTTTTCAACCAAAAATAGTTCAGTTAGTTAGTAAATTCATATTTTCGTGTTAAAAATTCAACTGTTTTGTGGAAAATTCGTATTCATGGCTTGAAACAAAGATAGTCTTTTTGAGTTCTATTAATTCAGTTAAAAAATAAAAAGTAGCTTATTAGGATCCTCGAATAAAGTATAATGATTTTGGAACTGATTGTTTTATGGCTTGGTTTCAAATGCTAATGTACTGCGTATTTGAAAAAATTGTTATTTTCATAATATTCTTACTTTCGTGATTTAAAAAGTTTTGATATATCTGAGAGCTTTCAACTGATGAAAATAGATTAGAAAAAAGTGTAAAAGTCCACGGAAACAAAGAGAAAAAGTAGGTTTTTCAAATAGTGATTTTTGTGTTTTTTCAAATTATTTCTTCCTAGCTTACATACTTAGGAAATTACATTCAAACAAATTTAAAAATGAGCATTTCTCAATCCTATTGTTTTTATATTTTTCAATTTTTGATCTTTTCGAATTTTTCTCTGATGTATTTTTATCAGTGGAAAGTTCTGAAGTGTCCAACAAATTTTTCAAAGCTAGCTAAAAAACATGTTTAAACACAAAAATTACTAGAAAACTTGCTAAAGAAAAGGCGCTACTGTTAGAGGGCACTTTAGCGCAATATTCACGAGATACGCATGTGATATCAAAAATTTCCAACAATAAATGAAATTCCCTTTTGATCTCCTTTTTCGGAAAGAATCACCTTTCTCACATAAAATTGAACTGCTGAACCGCTGAGATTCCTGTATAATTTTTTCACTTATATTACAAATTTTTTAAAAATCCCATAATCGGAATTTTTATGATGTATCTTATGTGATTTTTATATGAGACATTTATATCCGATATATGGGATGCCCTTGGTAAGAGCAAGGGCAATAAAAAATAATAAATTATAGCACACTGCTTTGATTATTGTTCGGCATAGCAGGATCCATTCCTATTGATATAAATTTTCGTTTGAGTGATAAACTTTTTAAAAAACTAGTTTTGTTAACAGAAAAAGAACTTCTATGCAAAGTTCTTGGTTTAATATTGATAATAGCGTGAAATAAAAATAGTTTACAGATTATTAATGTAAAATTCTGTATTACTTTACGTAGATTGAAATATACTTGTTAAGTTTTGAAACACTCAAATAAAAAAACGAAACGTCTCAAACTTTTGGTATTTCAAAATGCCTTATTAAAAATTTAATTAAAAAAAAGTAACGGCAATGTAACGCGTTCCTTCCTCTTAAACTAACGGAAAAGGTAACGCTTTACAAATTTTTAGGAAGTAACGGTAACGTTAACGCATTACTTTTGATTAGCAACGCCTCAAACACTGCTTTGGGTCAATATCTTTTGAAGTCTATCGAATTATTAATCAGTGTTGAAATAAATATCTTGAATATTTTTCAAACACAACTTTAACTTTTGCAGAAATAAATGTGAAGTCAGTTGTGACAATTTACAAGAAGTGGAACCTTGTCCGGCAATGAAAGGAGTTTGTTTTGCGGGTTGTTTCTGCCCTGAGGGATTGGTGAGAAATGGTGATGATTGTGTAAATCCCACAGAATGTAGAGACTGCATTTGCGATGGATTTGGAAACACTAAATTTGTTACTTTTGATAGAAAAAATTTCGTTTTTGATGGAAATTGTACTTTTGTCCTCTCCCAAGATGTCATCAGAGGATCTGGAACACACATTTATCGGGTATTTTCCTATAGCTTCTTAAATCTGAAAACCGAAAATATTTATCAAATAAAGAAATCACAACTTTTTGTTCCAGATTTTGGTAACTAACGACCAAACGGAGACCCTCACAGTTCTATATCAATCACACGTGATACACATTAGAAAAGACTCTGACATAAATCAGGTGAGATATATGATCAAGACTGAAGAAAATGATACTGAATTAGTACCAAAGACTTAAGAAAATGTATTTAGAATACTTAAAGTTCATTTATTCTTGATTTTCATCTTAGGCCTTTGATTGTACGACATTTTTGACTTTTTTCGACTTTTTGAAGAAAAGTCTCTCAAAATTGTACCATTTTAATTTGTAACACTTAGTTTACTTTGGTTTAATTCATAGGTGGGCGGAGGGCTCCGGCATGGGCGCCCCCTGGCGCTCAGACTATAAAGCCCATTGTGCCACTCCCTTAACAGTTCGCTGCTAGTAGTCGATTCCAGACCTGTTGATGAAGCCCAGGATGTCGACCACTGCTTGCGTTGTAGTTTCCCGGGGTCACATGAAATGGGCCCTAAGGGTTTGTTGCCTGAGCCTGGCTAGTGCCGGGCACTGAAATAGGATATGCAGGAATGTTTCGCCATCCCTGCCCGATTTTCTGCACTCCGTCGTGGAATTTAGGCCCATTTTGTGCTTGTGATAGTTCAAGTGGTTGTGCTCTGTGAGCATCTGAACCACTATCCTTATATCTTTCTTGGATAACCTCAGGATTTTCCTGGCTCTGTCCATCCTGAACGTATAACCCAGGATGGCTTTCGTCTATCGGCAACCCTGGGTTTGTTCCCACTACTTTCGGTGCTTCGTCCTGATCCAGTTTTGATGGCCATCCTGATGCAGCAAATCGTTAGTCCCAGTACCGATTCCGGGCCTACGTATTCATTTGCTGCACCACTCTTCACCAGCTAGTCCGCTTTTTCGTTTCCCCTGATCCCTAAGTGACCAGAATCCCATATGAGGGTCACGTTATTCTGATGTTATGTTTCGTTTTCCAACTGCAGCTAATGTCGCTTGGTTATCTGAGCAGATTGTGATCTGCTTACCAGCCGCGTCTTCCTCTATAAGTGTCTCAGCGCAGCGGAGGACGGCCAGAATCTCTGCCTGAAATACGATGACCTCTTGTCCGAGCGGGATCCCTACTCCCCTCCTTCCTGCGCTGTCGCAGGTTTCTGCTGAAGACACTTTCTATATCCAAGAAGGTGCCAACAGCGAGCCCCCCCCCCCCATATTTAAACTGCTGCTTCAATTTTATTACAACAGCATGGAGCGCAATTTCTACAGAAAGACGGGGAGCCTAAAAGCACCTTGTCTCGGATATATCTCTCGACCAGCCTCTATAACGTCTTCAAAATGAAGGACGTCAAGCTAATTGGCCTGAAATCTTTAACAGCAGTGTAGCCCTCCTTTCCGGTTTGGGAATGAAGACCACTCTGCCGTCCTTCCATGCACGTGTTTAGGAGCGGCTCTCGCAGGAGGAAGACGACACAGTCCACGCCCTTTTATAAGAGTATTGGGTAGAGGCCTTCCGCCCCTTGCGGTGAAATGACAGTCAGCTTCCTCCCTTTCCGGGCTCCAGCATTTCTTCTACTAGTCAGTTAGGGTCCGCTGAAAACCTGGGAAGTGGACTTCCATCAGATGGTTCAGGATTTCTTCATCTTCGAAAACTTTGCCATCGTTGAGCCTTATGAGCCCGAGGCGGCTTCCGGATCTTTTGCTAGGATCTTATGGAACCCCGCTGTATCCGGAATGCCTTTAGCACCTTGCTGTCTGTAAGTTATAATGTTTCACCATTCCGCCCCTTTCCTAAATTTGATTGTACTTGTAAGGCAATTGTTCTCATATAATATAATCAGAGCGCTCCGCAGAAACTCCGCGGCGTATTCTAACTCATGTTTAGCACCGTAGTTTGTGGGGAATTCTACAAGCTTACCTTTGAGTTCCTCCTTGTATGAGTCCTAAAGTGTATTCCTGGAATTTCTGATCTCCGAAATCGCCGGTTTTTTTAAGGACAACTGGAACAAGATATATTTGTGGTCCGAGAGAGTCTCTTCGTCGAAGACCTTTCAGCTCACCATCTTGCTCCTCAGTTTTTCCGAGCATAGGCTCAGATCGAGAACCTCTCTCCTGCTTTTGAACTGGAATGTGGGAGTATTACCTCGGTTCAGGATCTCTAGCTCAGTAGCCGCTGTAAGTATTCAAGTAAGTCTCTTTCTCTATCGTTGATGTTTGTGATCCCCCACACTATATGTTGGGAGTTCGCATCACCACCTAACAACAGAGGAATCTTATTTTCTTGACCCTGATCCTCACCTTAAATACATTGAGGTCCCTAGAACAGGGGGTAAAAAGAACGCATCCATACCCTCGACGGCTATGCATGCCCTTGGTCTTTTTTCACGTAGCTCCTTATATATATGGAGCCACACTCTCATAAGCCACTTTAATCCTTTCCCTGTACAACCAGAACTCTTGGATCAGGGCTATGTCTGTCAGCATCACTGCTATACGCCTGATTAGAACCGCATCCCTGTTGGGATCAAAGACCCTAGATAGGGTCTGTAATTTAAAGCCGCGAGGGCCCTAATTGCATTTTCAGGGAGACCTACAGCCAGAATACAGCCCGTCCACGTCGATCTGATTCCCTGCTTATTGGTGTATATTCTCAGATGTCAGCAGCCTACACTACGATGGCCCCTCACCTGAGGAAGATGCAGCATCTGGGGGTGCGCCTCTCAAGGGGTAATGCGTCAATCTCTTAAGATTTCCTCCCTCAGTTTTTCCAGCTCCTTTGGAGTTAGGCAGACATCAGGATAACCCGACGGGACGACAACTCTCACCAAGGCGTTGTTAGCCGTCTGTGCAAAAGTAACATTCTGTGTTTTCAGAGCCTCAGGCCATTTGAGCACCCTGTTCGGGGGACTGTCTTTGGAGCCCTTCCTCGTCTTACCCGTAGGCCAAGAAAGAGGAGTTGCTCCAGATGGTTTTGCGTTATTCGAGACCCCTTGTGAGGAGCCTTGGCTGCTCATTGAAAGCCGCGATTCCGCGGGCTTTCTGTTTCTGGGAACCATTACGGCCTTTCCTCTTATAACAGAGAACCGAGTGATCTTCTTTTCAACCAAGGTAACTTGGTTGTTGTCATCATTATTCTCCATCGCTTCTGGGGTGACTACCCCTGTAGACCCGTCATCCTTGTGCGGCGGGTTAGATGAAGACCCCGAGATGGAGCCCTCATTAATGGTATTTGCTTTTATTTTATCATCCATAGTGGACCTACAAGTGATTAGGGATATAAAGAACACCCTCTGCAGAACCTCGCTTGCAGGGGTTCTGCAAGCGTGGTATAAATACTAAGGGATTCGACCTGGTGTCCCAAAGTCTCTATTTCGACACCTCCTTTGAGACTTCGCCGTGTCCGTCTCGCGATGCAGTCCCTCTAGTTCATCTTCTCCAGGTCTCTCGTCCGATTAGACCCTTAAGCCTTACCACCAGCTGCAATGGAATGGGTTCAACAATTAGTTTCATTTGTGCTAATATAATTTGAAACTCATATGATTTTATGCTTGAATGAAGGAAATTTAAGTTACTGATTATTTTATGTATTTTTGTATACGTGTAGCGTTTGATCTAATTTTCTTCTTTAAAAAACAAAAATATTACAAATTTGAATTCCTTGTATCTGAAGCGTTTACTCTATATTCCTGAAGAAAGAAATTTTTCGAAATTTCATGCGATTCATGTCACTAATGCGACTTTTTGATGCGACTTTAAAACCATTCTAGTCCGTTCGAGGCCTACATATAAGTTTATTATTTTAAAAAATTCACGACACTATTTGGATATTATTTTTCGCAATTTATGCAACTATTGCCAGTATTGACACCGAGCCCTGTAATTTTGAAACGTTATGAAAAACTAACTTTCTTCTTTAGCTCCTAATTTTCGTCGACGACGTACCAATTCTTGAGCTACCTCACAATACTCCCTGGCTGAAACTGAATAAATCTCCTGGAAAAGATGTAACTTTGTTAATCCCAGCTATCCAGATGGAAATTGTTTTTTTCAAAGACGACTTTGCCTTCATGATCAGACTTTCCTCTCGAATTTTTGGAGGGGCGATGGGAGGCCTCTGTGGCGATTGCAATGGAAATCCTGATGATGATTTTAGAAAACCAAGTGGAGAGGTATGAGACGAAAAGAAAAGAAATCTTCGATCAGAATGTTTTATTACATTTTTAGTTTAAGTCTCGTTTTTACCTCTGTTATTTTATTTACAGACAACGGAAGACGTTTCAGAATTCGGACTAAGTTGGATACCTACCGACTTACCACCAAGCTTCAAATTCGAAGAAGAAAATTGTACTTCAATTGTAAAATTGGGAAATTGTACTTCGCAATTTCTGGATCACAGTCTTTGCAACAAACTTTTGGATTCCTTGGAATTTGGGCAGTGCCATAATTTAGTTAACCCAGAGCCATTTTTATTAGCGTGTCAGGCGACTTTCTGTAAAAATGGAAATATCTGTAATGACTTAGAGGCGTATGCAAGAACTTGCCAACATGCTGGTGTTTGTCCCAAATGGAGAAGCAGGATTTTGTGTCCTTATAACTGTCCTTCACGTAAGAAATATTTTTATTAAGAAAACATCAATTCAGGGTTGCTACAAGACCTTAAATTTTTTATTTTATCGGTTCATAGATTTGGAATATCGTCCCTGTGGATCTGGCTGCATAGAAACTTGCGAAACGATTAATTATGTGGAGCCCAGAATCTGTTCTGCAGATTTAACCGAGGGTTGTTACTGTCCAGGCGATCACGTAATGCATAATGAAACATGTGTTCCGAAACAAAATTGTCTTATCTGCGATGATCAAGGACACGTCGACGGCGATATCTGGAACCCAGAAAAATGTACAAAGTGCACATGCGAAAATAAAATCGTTAGTTGCCAAAAAACTGAGTGTCCCGTAATTGCCTGCGATGAAAATTACGAACCTGTTCTTGTTCCTGCATCGGAGAAGGACTGTTGTCCAAAATATATGTGTGGTATGAAACTATTGAAGAAGAGACTAAATTTCAGTTCCAAAAACTTTTCCAATATTTCTTTTGTCAGGTGTTCATTTTTACCATTTTTATTTTTCAGTTCCAGATACAAGTAGAGGAAACTGTACAGAACTTCAGCAACCAAAATGTGGTTTTGGACAAATTATGAAAACTCGTACAGATTCTGCCGATTGTCAGAAATTTATTTGCGGTAGATAGTTAAATTTTTTAGTTTAAATGTTTAATTTAAATTTTTTTCAAAATATGACTTTTTATTTTCAGAATGTTTGCCAAAGGATCAGTGTCCTTCACTTAATGATATTGTTGTGTTCGAGGAAGAAGGATTAGAACCAGGTTTTGTGCGCACTTTGGATGAATCCGAATGTTGTCCAAAACCCACTAAAATTTGTGAGCCGGAAACGTGTCCGAAGAAAACGGAATGTCCACCATATTATAAATCTATTCCGAAAAAAGGGTCTTGTTGCATTGTTTACACATGCGGTAAGTATTTAACGTTTATTTCAAATAAAAATAAATAATCAAGTCTCTATTAAACTTAAATTGCATTTAAGTTACGTTTTAAATTTTACAAAGTTTTTTCTCGAATTTTTTCATGAATAATTATTCTTAAACCAAAATTTTAGCTTTTTTCTACTGAAATCAATAAATAATATTTAAATTTTTTCTAGAACCACCCAACGATTTATGTTTGTATACTTCTGTTTCGAACAATCTATCCTTTTTGGAAAAGACCCTGCCTAAGAAAATCGGAGAAAAATGGAGAGACGGAAAATGTAAAACGTGTTCGTGCGAATTTATAGAAAATAAACCAACATCTCAATGCGTAACTAAGCAGTGTCCGCATCCAGACATAAATGATTTTGTAATTGAAGAAGTCGTATTTGATCATGAATGTTGTCCCGTTTTCCAAAAGAAAGCCTGTAGAGATGGAGGAAATATATATAAAGTAAGAAGGCATTTTATTTCTTTCAATTTTTGAAACACTTTTATGTGAGAGAAGAATTGAATAACAATTTTTCTATAGGAGGATGAAAAGTGGGCATTAAATGCTACAGACATCTGCATTTTGATGGAATGCGTCAATGGAGTTAACGGACTTGAAAAACAAATCGTTCATCAAGAATGCAACACAATTTGCGAAAAAGGACACGAATATAAACCATCTCTTGATAAGAGCATTTCTTGCTGTGGAAAATGTGAACAAAAATTCTGTGTCTTTGGTGATACATTGTATCAATCAGGAGAAAAATGGGCTTCTGATGACAATTGCACAACGTTTGAATGTGTCAAAGAAAACGAACAGGTATATAGTTAAAAAATTCTTTTAACCCGCTTTAAAATATTACATAGGGCGTAGACTCACTCCACTATTTTCAATTTAATTTATTCTCCATGTATACCCATCTCGGATTTTTACATATGTACATGGGTCATTCCAAAGTTTTTTTAAAATCGGCTGCGCGACCATGTCAGCGATTTAGCTGGCGATTTTTTTCCTAATAGTAGGTGCCCAAAACCCCCCAAAAACGAAATATTAGATTTTTCGAATCAGAACTTTACGTGAAATTTTTCTTTGAAATTTTATTTTATCGTCAAGTTTGCTTTTATTTTCAAACCTGACAATTTCTAATTTTCAAGTTCAGCGATTTCGCTTGTGTATAAAGTTGTAAGGTGTATTATACTAAATAAAAATTTCATGAAAATAATTTTAGTGGAGCTAGTGTTTATCTCTGACACAAATATTTTGAAGCCTAAAAAAGCTACTTTTCATCAAATTTACCATTTTCACATCGACTTAATTGCTATGGGTCAAACTTTCTATGTGAATATTATACGTAAATTCATACACTCAACCTTGTACAAAAAAAAAGGCTAAGAGGCATTTCAGCGCATTTTAAATTTTGAGATACAGTGAATTTTTTAAACGACCTCTATTTTCACGGTTTTCATGATTCTTTTTGAAAAATATTGCTTTTATATAAAAATATTATACAGAGAAATTGTGTATTTCGTAAAAATACAACTTTTTTGTGTACAATATTTCTTGGTGAAATCATCATTTTTTGATAAAATCGACTAAAAATGATAATCACGCTGATTTCTCATGATTTTGGTCGAAAAACGAACTATACCTTGAAAAGTATGCATTTTAGAGAAAAGTATTCTGAACAAAAAATGTAAATCTCAATAAATTACACATTTGTTCTGTAAAACACGTTTTCATGTAGTCAATAGTTTGAGAGTGCACTTTCATAACAGGCTTAAAGATCTTGAAAATCCACAACAATTTTGTGTTTAACATTTTTCCCTACAATCAATAGTTTTCGAAAAAAATTAATTTTGATTTAAAAAAATTATTGACTTTCGATTTTTTTGTATTTTTTCACGAAGAAGGTTTAGAAAATAATTCGAGATAATATTAAACAAAAACTTTATATTTTATCTAAATGGATAGAATGTGTACGTGGTCATAAATATAACTTCTAAAGAATAAAAGCAATTTTCCCAACAGTTCTTCGCAAATAATTAATGAATTAATAACTTTGGTACTTCTCTTACGACTGATGTTTCTTTAGTATAATAATATACTATCATTACATTGTCAAATGTTACTCATAACGCAAAATATGTTTCACCCCTTGTACACTTTAAAATTGATTTTTAGTATATTTCCTACAATCCTGTGAATTCTGAACTAGCATTTTCTTGAACCTACATTAAACCAAATATATTTATTTATTTATAAATATATTATATATTTTAGGTAAATAAGCATTCACAAAAATATTTTTTTTTAGTATACAGCTTTCAACAAATGCCGTATATTTTAAGTTTGAAAGTGAATATGAAAAAATATTTTTGTGACTGCTAATATCT
>JAUMHM010000078.1:1032765-1077732 GCA_032362435.1 Melikaiella ostensackeni
CACAAGAAAATGCCAGAAAAAAATTTACAGGGTTGTAGGAAATATACTAAAACTGTCATAGTAGCGAGGAAACTGATTCCTTTACATTTTTTGCAATTTTCCGTTGCAGCAAATGATTATAGTTTCGATTTTTAAAATATTTTTTATATTTAACTATTTTGAATACACATCCTGTCACATATCTTAAATTTTTGACAGGCAGAGAGTCGAGAAACGCGCGATAGCTGTTGAAAATAGCGAAAATTCAAGTTTTTATCATTTTTTTCAACTTACGAATCAAGTTGCAGTATACAACTTTTCCTACCAATTTCGGCCTAAGAAATATTGTGAGGAAGGAATTTTTTTTATGAAGCTTTAAGGTAGTCATTTTGAACCCAATGAACAACTTTTCCACCCCCTTCCAATTAGAAATTTTAAAAAAATCACTGCGCCCTAATGCAGAGGTTATCAGTCTTTCATGCCAATTAATAATACGTATATTCAGGCAAAAACATTTTCGACTGATGACAGCTGTAAGAATTTGAAAGTGTACAAGGAGTGAAACATATTATGCGTTATGAGTAACACTTCACAATGTAGTGGAAGTATATTATTATACTAAAGAAACATCAATTGTTAGAGAAGCACCAAAGTTATTAATTCATTAATTAATTGTGAAGAACTGTTGGGCAAATTGCCTTTATTCTTAAAAAATTATATTTATTAACACATCCGCATTCTATCGATTTAGATAAAATCAAAAATTCTTGTTTCTTCTTATCTCGAATTGTTATCTAAACTTTTTTCACACTAAAATACAAAATGAACCGAAAGTCAACAATTTTTAAAAATCAAAATTGTTTTTTTTTTTAAGAATATTGATTGTTGAAAAAAAATTTAAGCACAAAATAGTTGTAGTTTTTCAACGTCTATAAGCCTATTATACTCGTAAAAGTGCATCATGAAAAATCAACACCTTTCATGATAAACTATAAAAACTACAAGGAACTTTCTTTTTTCCTAAAAACTTTCGTAAAAACTAGTGTCACTCTTAAACTATTGACTACATGAAAAATATGTTTCACAGAACAAATGTGTAATTTATTGAGGTCTACGTTTTTTGTGCACAATATTTTTCTCTGAAATGCATACTTTTCAAGGTACAGTTCTTTCTTTGACCAAAATCATAAAAGATTTCATTTTCATTTTTTGTTGATTTTATCGAAAAATAATGATTTCACCAAAAATATTGTACACAAAAAAGTTGTATTTTTACGAAATACACAATTTCTCTATAGAGTATTTTTTAAATAAAAGTAATAATTTTCAAAATAAATCATGAAAACCGTAAAATTAGAGGTCGTTTCAAAAATCCGCTGTACCTCAGAAATTAAAACGCACAGAAAAGCCTTTTAGACTTTTTTTGTACAAGGTTGAATGTATGAATTTACATAATTATAATATTTACATATAAAGTTTGGACTACGGCAATCAAGTCGATGTGAAAGTGGCAAATTTGATGAAAAGTAGCTTTCTTAGCCTTCTGAATATTTATGTCAGAGAAAAAAAAGGCTTCACCAAAGTTATTTCCATGAAATTTTTATTCAGTATAATATACCTTATATCATTATATAAAAGCGAGATCGCTGAACTTGAAAATCAGAAATTGACAACTCTTCTAACTTTGGTCAAATTTAGTGAATTTATACGCAACATTGAAGATAGCCTTATTTTCTTAGTTTTTGACATACGTGTATGGTAAATATTTTTCAAAAAAATTTAAATTAAAAAAAATGCATGTAAAGTTCTAATTCGAAAAATTTAATGCTTCGTTTTTGGGGTTTTTGGGCACATACTATTAGGAAGAAAATCGCCACTTAAATCGCTGACATGGTCGCACAGAATTTTGGCTAAAATTAAAAAAAAATTTTGGAATGACCCACGTACAATGCCCCATTCCGATTATATGTTACCTCAAGCATAAACTTATACCTATTTTATATAAGCTATTACATATTTAAAAGAGTCTAAACTATAAAGTTCAGAGTCTGATTTAAAAAAAAAAAACACACATTAACACAAATTGTGACTGAAATAGAGTGTTTCATTGCACTATAGCAATTCGAGTTTTACACCGTCACCTAGAACACGCTAGTTCGCTTCGCTATTACTCCAATCCTAACTTCCCTAGTCAAATCCTATCTCATCTCACATCACAAGTTCTGCCTAAATCAAATGAGCTATTATACTTCGAATGATAAAATAATCATCCAGTAAATAATAATAAGAATATGCATTATATGCTAACATATTACACTTAAACTATAAAACTATTTTACATTTGGTATCCTCCTCCATCTTCCTTTTCTTTCTGATTCTCTAGCTACATTTTCAAATTTCCTTGTTATTTATCTACACCTCTATCTTTTCCACCCAGCTCTTATCTTTCAATTATTTTGCTACCCTGGAAATTACTGTACGATCTCAATTCTCCTCATTTTTCCCACATAAGGTATAATTTACATCTTTGAAATCTTTGTTTCCCGCCCTCCCAACATTTTCGCAACGTATCCTAGCCTATTGCTGCTTGTCTCTATATTCTATTTTCTTGTCGTCCCAATATTTTGACATTTCTAAATTATTCTTCACATCTTTATACAATTTTCAATACTTAGGTTTGTCTATCCTACTCCAGTTCCTCTGAATTTCTTGATCCCTCATGGTTATTACTCTTTACATATCCAATGCAGAGTTTCACCGTCTCCTACTTCCCTTAAAGCTTCCCATACTTTCATACCCCAACTAGAAGAATTCTCATTTTTCAGACCTGTTAACTCTTCCCTCAAACAAATTTTCAGTGACCTATTTTCAGTCATGTCTATTATTTCCAAAAGATACTTATTAGCCATCTTTACAAATTTACTTTGTGCAATTTCCATTTCCTCAAACCTTTCCCATCGCCATATCTCAACTCCATATAATCCCCCTGATTTAGCTCTTTACATTCTCTGTTAAACCAATCCTTTTTATTATTATTTGTCCTGCATTCCTCATTCCCTCCTACCTTTATTATTAACCCTAATTCTTCTGCTGCTTTCCATATACATTCATTAAGCTTTCCCACTCCAAATCCTCTATACCGTCCTCTTTTGATTCCCAAAGTTCTTCCATTTCTTTTTCATATTCCTCTGCCTTCGTACTATCCCACTTTAATCTCTTTGAAATATTTTTAATTCTCTTACTTTTTTTTATTCTTTTCCTTTCTTTGCTTCTATCTATTTCTAAGCTAAATGCAACTGCAAATGCGACTTTTTTTTAGCGATGGCACTATTTTGAAAAAAATGCCACTATTTTGTCATAATTGGCCGCTAGTGCTACTATTTCTTTACTTTCCCTTTAAAAATATTTTTGAACTTTTTCGCTGATTGGCTAAAATAACATATCTATCATCTCAGCTACAGAAATATATACGGAAAAATAGTCCCAAAAGCTAATATTTACAAAAGTAATTTTGTAATTTGTCGATATATTTAAAATTAACTATCGCTCAAAAATTAATTACGTCAAATTGAAAGAGTTTTGATATCAGCAATTAGATTTAATCACATTCAATACTTTTTCGCTTCAAATTTAAATTAACCAGAATTTGAATTCAGTTAAATTTAAATTAACTAAAATTCAGTCTGATTTGCAATAGTTTATACTTGACTAGAATTCCACTTTAATCAATTAGAATTCTATTTCAACTGCTAGATTTACACTAAAATTAACTGGAAATAAATTTAAATTAACTAGAATTCAATTTAAATTGCTAGAATTTAATTAGGCTTCCACTAGAATCGACAAGAATTATTTTTAAATTGCTTTTAATTATATTTGAATCGCTAGATTTTCATTTTGAATTGACTAGGATTTAATTGTAATTAACTTGAATTGCTAGATTTTTATTTATATGAACTAGAATCCATTTTGAATTAACTAAAATTCCATTTAAATTGCTAGAATTAAATTAAAATTCTCTGAAATTCCACTTGAATCAAATAGAAATCTGTTTGATTTATTAGAATTTAAATTGAAATTAATATTTGAATTTAAAATCAGCGGTTTGATTTAATCACATTCAAGAGTAAAAAATATCAAATTGAAAGCATTAGAAATTAAGAAAGCTTGGAATTGAACAATTTTAAAATAAATAAGTTCTAAATTTAACAATATTTGAATGTACGTGGCTTTAAGAATAAACAATACTAAATAAAAGCATTCATCCTTTATGAATATCAAAAATTCTTAATTTAAAAGTTTTCTGTCTGAAAAGTATTTTATATTAGAAATCCTTTCCAATTTATAAGAATTCTAATAGAAAAGATTCGAGTTTGGAGATGAATAAAGTTGAAATTAAACGGAACACAAAACTGAAAATTTTCGAATCTGGAAGAAGTTGAGTGTAAAATTTTAGAAAAAAATTTTTTAGACGTAGATCAATCCATTCATTGAAGAATAAATTATATGTGGGCTAGGGTGGTCCAAAAAACGTATTTTTTTTAAAGACCTACCTCCTTTTTTTTATTATTCGGTTTAATAAAAATTTCCTAGTCCAAGTCCCGATATTAGTTTGGTTTTAGTTCACTAACTACATTCTTATATTATTTCAGTTCCTTGTAACTAGCAGTTTACCTGTTTGTCCAGAATTAACAGGTTGTCGTTTTGATTCTATTTACAATGATGGCTGTTGTAACCGATGTAATATTTTTTCTTTTGATAGAAGTAAGAAAACAATACTTTTCTTCTTATTCAATTTTTAAAAATATGTTGAGTTTATTATATCTTAACGATATTATTATTCTACAGAGGTATGTGCTGCTGAAATTATGGATTTAAATACCACTGTGGGTATCATTATTGACAAAAAGGGTTCTCGATTCTGTAAGAATTTGAAACCTATTAGTGGTTTGACAGAATGTCAAGGAAACTGTCCATCTTCAACACACTTCGATCTTGGTAAGAAACTTTTCGAACAATCAAAACACATTAGATACAAAATCTGATAGCATTCGAGCCCAAGAACTTTCGTTTGCCAGACGACTGCTTTGTCGACTCTCTCGACTGCAGTCGTCCGACAAACGAAAGATCCTGGGCTCGAATCCCAGCGGAGTTGAAAGGTGTCTCTTTCACATAAAATTTTATTTAATGCCTTATTTAAAAATGTCCATACTGTCTTAGAGACAGTTGGTACGATAGATTTCTGGTTCGCGGATGGTAAAACGGAATCTTCTGTTAGAACTGAACAGAATGACTAAAATGAGAATCTTAGATAAAAATTCAAAAAATGTTTGTTCATTAAAATCTTTATCTTTTAAAGCGAGTTGGGGTCAAGAAAGCAACTGTCGATGTTGCCAACCGACGAGTTACACAGGTCTGATTGTGGAACTAACTTGCGAGGATGGAAAAATTTTGAAAAAACAATTGACTGTACCAACATCTTGCTCCTGTGAAACATGTTCCTAATATAAACTCAAACTAAAAATCGGAAATTTGGCACTAAAGGATAGATTTGTAAATTGTATTATTGATAAGAAAAAACTTGTACTGAAATCGTGAGATTCGTTTCTTATAAACTTAATTAAGGAAAATGAATAGGACTATACTACTTCCTTATTCTCTTTCTTTAGGAGTTATTTTTTTGCTTTTCCCTACCCCATGCAACCAGCTCTCTCTCAACTCTTTCAGCTTCATCTATTCCTCACCCTGACCATTCCCAATCAAAATCCACTTTACTCTCTCTTCCATACTCTCCTTTCCTCCTTCGTCTCTTGTACACCTTTCTAACACATTCAACCATGATACCTGCTCATAATCTACACACTCTGCATGGATTCTCCTCTTCATTCATTTAATACCTTATGCTCTTACGCCCTCTCTCATTCTGAAGCTCACCACTCTCTTCCAATTGCTCTCTTTTTTTATCTTTTTCAGGTATTCCGGCTCCCCCTCCAACTTAACCATCCTTTAGTCTTCCCTATACCCCACACTTGTCCCGTTACTTTACTCGTTCTCACCTGTAGCTCGTTTCCTTCTGCTTCGAGCTAAAATCCTAGGTAACAAAACTCCTCCGCCAACTCCACACCTTGCTATTTACCTTTCATTTGTACTGTACTCTTCACTTTCTCTTTCTACTACACATCATCTAAGTCTTACTCACATTCACCGTTTCACCGTTAAATCTTCTTCTCTCATATACTTTTCGAACGCTCTCATCATAAGACTTATCCCTCTTTCATCATCCGCTACTAGAACTACATCGTCTGCGTATGCTAATGAATACAGCTTGCCTGCTACCAATATTGTCCCCCCTTTCTACTCCACCTTCTCCTCTAAGTCTGCCAATAGGACACTAAACAGAAGTGGGCTCAACGGGCACACTTGTCTAGGTCCAGAATTCCTCCCCTTTCTGTTCTCCTATTGTCACCCTTATATTAGTCTACACAAATATCTCTTTTATCCTCTCTACCCAAACTTCATCTACTCCTCTCTCTTGCATGGCCTTCCTTAGCACCCTTTTACCTAATCAATCACTCTTTTAAGTTTTTTTAGCAGCGTGTCTACTCCTTCCTCTTCCATACTCCCTTCCTCCTCGTTTTCCATTTTTTTCTCTAAATTCTCTCAACTTATCTTCCCCATCAACTGCCCATTTTCAATTTCCTTTCTCCTACTCCTTCCTTCTTCCCTCTACCGCGCTTTGGGCCACCACATCTGAATGTCGATATCACCGGAAAGTGCTCAGAGCTCGGAGATTAAGCCGATATGTAAGAAATAGTTGATAAGGTAGTATATAAGGATTGTTAATAAGAAAACATGTAGTTGTTCTGTAAAGACTCTCAAACTTGTAAAGGGTAGAGTATAAACAAAATAAAGAAGGATAAAGCTATAAATTTGTGAATGAACTTTTATATTTATTATAATGTAAAATCTAATTTCGGTAATTTTGTTTCTTGAAAGTCAAATATTCTAGAAAGCCAATAATATATTTATTTATATTTACAATTCAGATCGGTAATATTGCGGACACAAGAATTGGACATTAATATTAAATTTATAAAATGAACTTGAAATTGTGGATATGTACAACCACCGAAAACGTAGCATTGCACATGAAACTCATCTTATGTGCGCAATATCACTTTGAAATATATAGAAATAAGTCAACGCAATAAAATGTAAAACCACTTCTATCCTAAATTTAAGAACTCCAAACACAGTTATTTAGCAACTTCGAGGAAAATTTAAAAATTGGCTGTTGGTCTGTATACTTTCTCTTCTAATAAATATTTTTCGATTACATTCTGTTAGTGAAAAATTTGTGTAGTTGTATCGATTATGGATATTTTTCACGGTACGATTGGATTGGCCTCTTTTCAGTCTTTTCCTCTTTGTTATTAAATTTATTAAATAAATACTAGTATTTTAATGGAGATCCAAAAAAAACTAATTACAATTAGATTAACGATTGAAGATCTCCATTGAAGTTCTCTCAAGCAGGATTCCTTTTCCTGTGCATATTATGACTCCGTAGTAATCGTAGTATCAGCAATCAGTATTGAAAAAAGAACACTGATACTTTTTTTTTAATTCAGGGTTTCTCTGGATAATTTTGAAAAAAATTTCAGTGGAGTAGGAACACTTACGTCTCTTGAGAGTGCGAGAATAACAAAACAAAGTCGATCGAAGAACATTGCAACGCTCGGTAACAAAACTGGTAATTCACTGAAACTGTTGTCTTTCATGAAGTCGACACACTCGATACTAACTATTGAGTATGTTGCCTTTTTTTTACAATGTCTACGAGCTGACGATATCTTACTTGGCATTCCTCCTGTATTACAAAAAAACAATGTAAGCAAAAATTATTTTTGTCCAACCTGCACCAAAAGTATGTCTTTTCATGCATGTAAAGTGGCTTTTTCCGCCCGGAGACGAAGCGGGCGCAAAGTAGTTTTTTGCGCCCGCTTCTTTAGACCCCGGGTGAAAAATACTACTTGGCGCCCGGTTCACACGCTCTCAAAGGCAAACTTTATATGCAGGTTATGGACAAAAAATATCGTATGTATCGACAGTGGTTCAACAGTTAATTCTAGGGAAAATAAGGGAATTGATCTTCGAAAAAAAAGGATTTTTTTCTTTTCATTTTTCTATTTTTGGATTGAAAGAAGGAATGTATCGCTTGATTCTTTATATCAAACATATTTGAAAAGTTTGAAAAGTATTAAGGAGGGTTGAGTGTGGCTAGGTAGTCTTACTTTAGAAACTAAATTTAGAATTTATTATAAAAAAATATGAAATACGTTTTCTGTGAAAGTTGCAGACCCTCTAGCGCTATTAATTTATGAGGAATCCAGTTTTGAAAATGATTATTTTAGCAGATGTCGAATGAAGAATGCTTCGCGCCATCTCACATTTTGATTTTTTACAACGCGAAAATCCAACTTTGAGAATTCAAAATTAAACTATTTATGCACTGAATCGTCCTCTTTCAATGGGTGAAAAAACGATAGAGGAAGAAGGAAAGGTACACGGAAGAGATCGAGAAAGCGGCAAAGGAAGGGAGGGAATGGAAAGTGATAAACAGGGAAAGAGGAGGAAGGGCATAGAGATGAGGAAATCGGGATGGACAAGTAGACAAGTAGACTGCTCAGACAGTTGGCTACAACGTGCGTGTGGCGTCAAATACGTATATACGTTCGAACGTCGTCTTTTAAGATTATCACTGTAGACCTTCCCTTAAGAGACTGCTAGGGGGCGTGGAAAATAGTGTAAAATGTGAAGGAAGAAAGGCCATAGTGGGGAACGAGGACAGCGGAAACGAGATTAGTAGGGAAAAGGTGAATGATGCGATTGTAAGGAAAAAGAGAAATAAGGCAACAGGTGAGGATAATTTGGAGAATATGGTGAAGGGATGAAAGAAAAGATGTTGAGGATTTGCAGTAAAATTTGGAAAGGCGCATGGTGGTCGGAGGAATGTAAGACAGGGCTGGCCGTGTCGTTGATTAAGAAAGGAGAGGGAAAAAGGGTGGAGAAATATAAGGGTATCAGACTCATGTCAGTGGGCTATAAAATTTACGTGGAAGTGCTAGGGAAGAGGCTGCAAAGACAGGTGGTAGAAAAGGAAAATATACCACACAACCAAACGAGTTTCAGGAAAGGGATGGGGACCACAGGTAACATTTACGTGCTCAATTTTCTAGTCAATAGGAACTTGGGGCGGAAGAATGGGAAACTAGTTGCACTGTTCTTCTAAGGTTTCTGCAGAGATTACTATGTCGTCGAGATAAACGAATAACTCGACGACTTGTGGCTCTAAAAGTACTTAATCCATTAATCGCTGAAAATTTGCCGGAGAGTTCTTTAAACCCATAGGCATTCTAATGTAGTCAGATTGTCCGTTTAAAAATGTAAATGCAGTTTTAGGTCTATCAGCAAAGTTTAATTCAATTTGATGAAATCCGCTGGCTAAATCAAAAACTGTGAAATACTGGGCTTTTCCCAAATGATCCAAAATTTCAGTAATATTCAGAAGTGGGTAAGCATCGCCATGAAAGAGAAGTAGATGAAGGGTTGATAAAGAGAATAAAAGAGATATTTGTGGAGACTAAAGTAAGGGTAAAGATAGAAGAAATAAAGTCGAGGAATTCTGGACAGGAATAGACTCAAACCCCGCTTTAGAGGCCGTGACGGGGGTACCCTCAATGGCCTTCGTTTCTATTTCGGGGTTCTCCAAACCATAAATAATCAGGACCGTATGAACCATTTCGGCTGGAGTTTTGTCTTAGAATATATATATTTTTTTGTATTTTTGCCATTTTGGTTTTATAATATTATAGTGTAAGTGAAAATGTTTGTGCCCGAAAATCAAACTTTATCAAAGTACTGATTTTTAAGTATGTATGTGCATATATCAGAGTAGCCATTTTAATCGAAGAAAAAAATTCCCGGTCATTTCCCAGTTTTTTCCCGGTTTGCAAAAATTTTTCACGGTTAATAAAATTGAAAAATTCGAACTCTAAAGCTAAACATCTATCCGTTTGAAGCAATAAAAAAACTACAAATTAAAGCACTCAAAGTGGAACTCTCGAATTTTGAACTTTTTAAATTGAAGTTAAATTTTTTTAATTCGAAAATTTTATATTCGAATGCTCAATAATTTACACCTCGAAACTGGAAGGTACCAATCATTCTAAGACAGCAGCATCCAAATTCTTATTGTCACTTGTCTTTGACGATTTCTTTTTCACATATTCACGACTTTCCACCTTCTTTCCTACAAAAGATACGCGAGTTCTCACAGCCTTGTAGACGCTCTCAGAGATACCATATCTCTTCAAAATAGACTGTTTGACGACACGAGTAACCGCGAAAAGTACTGCCCGCTTTTTTCATACGCTCGTGCGTTGTTGTGGAGACACTGCCGCTGACCTTACAGCGGCTCTCTCTTGCCTCCTTGGTCCCCTTGTCTTTTATAACGGGGGTCTCTAAAGCGGGGTTTCAGCGTATTAGGAACAGGCGAACTGTATTCACTAGCATACGCAGACGATGTAGTTCTATTAGCGGTTGGTGAAAGAGGAATGAGTCTGACTATGAGAGCGTTTGAAGAGTATGTGAGTAAGTCTAAGATGATGTGTTTTAGAAATAGAAAGTGTAGAGTAGAGTATGAATGGAAGATAAATAGCGAGGTGGTCGAGTTGGTGGAGGAGTTTTGCTACCTAGGATTTTGATTCAAAGTAGAAGGAAACGAGCTGCAGGTGAGAAAGAGATTGGAATGTGCGAATAAAGTAATGGGCTAAGTGTGAGGTACAGGGAAGAGAAGGTTCAAGGACAACTGAAGGATGAGAATGTGGATGTTAGACGTGTTGGTAAGGTCAGTGTTAGTTGGAGCTACCCAGGTTATATGCTGAGGGAAGAAAAAGGACGAGAAAAAATGGTGGTCAGACAACTGAAAAGAACTCGGAATTCTGAAGAGAAACTAAGAAGAGGGGAGGGAAGCAAGATTTCACAAGCGTGTGCTCGGGAGATAATGGACGAAGAGAGGTGGGGTAACGTGGGACGTTCGAAATGGGAGAAAGAGAGATATGAAATGAGGTTTGAATATGGTATGGAAGTGAGGGGTCAAGAATGGCAGGGGATAGAGGAAGAGATGACAGCAAGGCAAGAAGAGGAAATATGGGAAAAAATTGCAGAGCCAAGGTACAACAGCTAGTATACCATAGCTAAGTGGGAGGGGGGGGGGGGGGTCGGAATACTTGAAGATTAAAAAGGAGAGCAAATGGAATAGAGTGGCGAGATTCAGAATGAGAGAGGGTGTAAGAGCATGTAGGTACTGGATGGATGAAGAGGAGAATCCGTGTAGAGTATGTAGGTATAAACAGGAATCATGTTTGCATGTGTTAGACAGGTGTACATATAGCTCAAATAGCTACCCAAATATACATTGCGGGGCACATTTTTAAATATTATAGGTTTCTATTTGAAAAATGAATCGCAGCTTCAAAAAAAAAAAAAAAGAAATGGCAAAAATTCTCAAGTATAGGGATTG
Organism: Melikaiella ostensackeni; assembly: GCA_032362435.1. Lineage (NCBI taxonomy): Eukaryota > Metazoa > Arthropoda > Insecta > Hymenoptera > Cynipidae > Melikaiella > Melikaiella ostensackeni. The sequence continues at coordinate 1,044,329 of JAUMHM010000078.1, forward strand.
TAAGGGATTTCGAGAATTTCAGGAGAAAAAAGGGGAATATGGGACTGACTGTGATCCCTGTAATATCGCTAAACTTTCAATGTGTTTTCAAAATATGTACATACTTTCGTTTTCCCTTCGATGCAAGCGGCAATTTTTGCCCACCTATCAACTGATCCTCCTTTCGGATACTTGATTAAAGCAGCTTCAAAAGCTTTCTGTTGTTCTTGGGACCAGTCCGAAACGATATCTACAACTTCTGCTCGAGTCTTTACTTTCTTTATTTCTTCTCCCGGTTGCTCATCAGCAGGCTGCCCAGGTTTTAGACCCTCATCTTTAACCTAATGAATAATATAAAAAATTACTTCCGAGATCAGAGTGTGTACCCAACGGAGGACTTCGAATTCCCGGTCATTTCCCGGGGAACTTTTCACTTTCATGGTCTGGGAATTCTTATTTTTCAAATTTCCATGACCTACTTCAGAATTTTAATTCCTTTGGAAAATTCTGTTCCATGTCAGAATTATAGTTCTTTTCGGAAATTCCGTGCCAAATCAGAATTATAATTCTTTTAGAAAATTACCCGTTCCAAGTCAAAATTGTAATTCTTTTGGAAAATTCACTGTTCAAAGTAAAAAATATAATTCTTCTTCAAAATTTCCTCTCCCAAATCAGAATTATAATTCTTTTGGAAAATTCCTAGCTCCAGATCTATATTATAATTTTTTATCGAAAATCCCCTATTCCAAATAATAATTGCACTACACACAATTCCCGATCATTTCCCGGTAAACGAAATTCCCGGCCTTCTTCTGGTTTTCCCGGTCAGGTAGATGCCCTGCGAAATTCGTGTTTTTTTTTTACTAAAAATGAAAAAAATTAATCAAAAATACAAGCCTTTTTAGCCATGTGTGTGACTTCATGAACTGTGCGATTCATCATATCTGCTATTTTTTCCCATCGGTCAGCAGTGCCCCCTGGGTATTTTTTCACTAGCTTAATTAATTCTAATATATCATCATCTGTCCACAAACCACCAGCCGTTTTGGGCTTTTCAAACGTGTGATTTGTGGTAATATTCTCTGTTTTGTAATTTTCATTTACGGCGTTCTCACTGCGCTCTTGGGGAGTAAAACCAGCTCTTCTTCTTCTGGGACCTCGAGGGACGGGTTCTGGTTCCGGCTCGTCCTCTTGCGCCCTGAATTAAACAACTTTGTTTAAGATTTATGGTATGAAAATTCAAAATTTAATAAAATAAATTCAGAATAGATCGAAATTTAAATTCTTCCTTAACGCCCAACATTCAAATTTAACTACGAAATTCTAGGAAATTAAAAAAAAAAACAAGAACCCAACGACCAAATTTGGACAGCAGACTCCTAAACGTCTCCGTTCAAATAAAAAAAGAGGAATAAAAAAGAAAGGAACCTCCAAATCCCTTTCCTTCTTTTTGTACCTCGTCTTTTTTATTTTTATTATTTTTTTAAATCACTATAAAAAACATTTACAAAAATCTACCAACGTTTCGGTGTTCACTCAAGAAATTTGTTTTTATTGCCTTGAAGAAGGTGATGAGTTAGCACCGAAACGTTGGTAGATTTTTGTAAATGTTTTTTATAGTGATTTGTAAAAAAATAGACGAGGTACAAAAGGAAGGAAAGGGATTTAGAGGTTCCCTTCTTTTTTATTCCTTTTTTTTTATTCAAACGGAGACATTTAGGAGTCTGCTGTCCAAATTTAGTCGTTGGATTCTGTTTTTTTTTCAATTTCCAAGAATTTCGTAGTTATATTTATGGTGTTACGATGTTTTTGCAAGCACTTATCACTGGATCAGGAGTTTTATTTTTACTCACAGCGCTTCTTCTTCTTCTTTTCTCCTTCGTTTCATGTCTTCAAATAATGCATAAATACTACGAACTGTGGATGGAATACCAACGATGGAAGCAAAAGTCCATCTTGGTAATTGGAACGGAAGAGTATCCCATATAGTGGGCGTTGGAATTTTCTGTAAAATTTCAGCCAAGTCAGGTACATCCATTTTTCCCTTTCTGTTCCTTTTCTGCATTTTTTGCAATTTACTACCCAAGACTTGTTCCTGAAAGTAATTATTTTCTTTTGTCATTTCTATTTCAACATTAAATTATTATTTCAGTGATGAATTGTACAATTTTTATTATTATAAAAACTATTTGCTCACGTAGGTGTATCTTTTTTCAAAGTAAGCCGCCCATGAGACGAGATACTGGCCAACCGTTATAACTATGAATAAAATAATAGACATTTCCAGCAATCCCATCTTCCGGACATGGCGATAGTAATAGACTGCAGATCGCCAGTTTGGCAATCCGTTAACGAGAACATTGTCGTAACGTTCTCGCTTACCGGGATCTTTTAATATATCGTATACTGCTACCAACTGTAAAGCATCGAAGATAGAATCGCATAAATTGATTGCATTTAAATTACTCTATAACTGTAGGCTGCACAGTGATCTTAAAGAATATTTTAGAGGAAATACTTCCCTAATGAAACGATAGCTTTCCGGTTGCTTAAGGTAGTTGTAACGCGACAATAACATTCAAAAGTTTACGCTCAGATAGATGTAAGAAATCACATGTTCTCATTTAACTATTGGTCAAAATTCTCGACTGGGCTTGTACACTATACATAGAAGCGTACTTTATACGAATGCACACATTCGCAGTAACAGTACGTAAGGCAATGATAGTGGCAACGCCGCAATTTCATTCTCAGAGAAAATTGTGTTGATGGTTATAACCATAACGCATAATGTATATACTCAGCTTTGACCTGCTGAGTAACAGCGCTGCCACATCGTCACTGCCTATCCCCGCCATGTGTCTCGCGTGAGCAGAAATATTATTCTTTTCAACATTTTATCTTTTATACTAAACGCACAATAATTTTCAATTTTTTTTATAAAATCCGCACGATATTTTTCTATATATCTGTAGTTTTTTAGCTCAATCAAAGATGCGTTTTCATGCTAGACTTTAAAATAAGGCGACTGCCCACGTTAGCTACGAGAGGCCCATGCAAAAAGTACTGAACATAATTAATAATATTTGTCTTCAGAAACAGACGATTGAGCTAAAAATGGTATGTATCGTTAGATAACAATATTTTCTATACATTTTGAAAATTTTAGACAATTCGTAAGTAGGGTAAGATTTCGGCACAACTACCTTAAATATTTTCAGGCAAGAGGCATTTAAAAAAAATTGGAATTCTTAAATATCCTTGATGAAAATTATCATGTGTTCAGCTGATACAATAAAGACATTATTAGCCTCCCTTTTTAAGATTTCAAAACATTTTTCAGTTATTTAGACCATTTTTATTTTTACGTAAAAAAGAAAAACTATAATAGAACTTTAAAATTCTTAAAATTATGATTTTTTCTAAAATATTTAGATTGAAGGATTGACTGGTCTATAGACCATTTTTTTATTTTTTTTTTAATTGGTCTATAGACTCATCAGTTAATACCCTCCACGGAAATCTTCAGTAAAAGGCAAAAAATTTATACGTGTTTTGAAGGGAAACCAGAACGAAAAAAAAACACGCGTCCTAGTCTTAGGCATTTCAAATGGCCCACACCCCCTCCCGCCACTCATGCCGACCCCTTTTCCAACGCCCCAAATAAAAACCACGCATCCTAGTGGTGGTCTTAAATATTTTTCATTATTAAAAGTTTATTCTTTGAAACTTTTTTTAGACACTAGTATCGCAAGTTTTGACATTTTTTGTGACAAAATATCTCAAAATTCATTTTTGTCATTTTTCTCGAAAAATATTAATTTTAGAAAAAAGTATGAATATAAAAAATAGGTATTTCGATGAGATCTACAAGTTTTGTGAACATTTTTTTCCAAAATCAATATTTTTCGAGATTTTGAGAAAAAACTGATTTTCAAAAAAAGTCAAAATTATTAATAACTTAATTTATATTGATCTGCACCAAAAATCCTTTTAGTGCGTTCAACTAGGGTCTAAAAGGAATCCCTAGGCCAAGTATCAAGTCAATATTCTTGGGTGACTCTTCGGAAGTATATCCCTTTTTTAAAATGATTTTTACCTAAAATACAGGACTTCCAGGCGAATTTTATACAAATCAAGGGACATTTAGGAAAAATTCTCCAAATAGGTGACTTTTAGGGGTCACAAATAAAAAAGGGGACAGGCAAGAATCGTCATTCTCATCCAGTTTGAAATTCACACAAATTCAATTCAATTCTTCTAGTTATCAATACTTTATTTCACTTAGAAAATATTCAATATTTAACGTATTATTAAAAAATGACTTGTCTTACCAAATTACTGTACATCGTCTTGCTGTTCACAAAAGTTGTAAAATAGGGTCATACGGGTGTGAAATTTTTGTTTGTTAAATTGTTAAATTTTGTTATAATATCAAGATTGTAATTTATTTGTAAAAAAGTGGCTGTTATTAATTATTGCTTTAATCAATTATTTTAAAAGAAACCAAGATGCTCTTAGAAGACTCAAATTCCTAACCGTGTTTTCTGGAATTTGGATTTGGATTATTCCTACATAAAGCACCGTCTTGTGGCATTTTTTTAAGGAATGAAAGAAGATATTATATTTCTCTTGACCATCCGTTGTTTTTCATAAATAATAGATTTTTATCATTTTTTAATGATAAACTATCACAGGGTACTGAATTTTCTAAATCAATAAATAAAAAATTAATAGAACAGCTTTAATATATCATTTTCTGTCAAATGCAATTAAATACCGACAATTATTCACTGACAAGAGTAAAATTAAGGACCCAATAATTTGGCCACATTCGACATATGGGCTTTCTCCTGAAATTAAGTTCATCTTTGAGCGTATGATGCCAGATAAAACCTGTCTATAAATTGAGAAAATTGAGAAAAAGTTCATGGTGCACTAATTGTTTCGTTTCAAGATATAAGATCATCAACATATGTATCCAAAATTACTCACGTTCCTAAATTTAACTTCAGCATCTTCCGCAGAATTCTTATCCGGATGCAATTGTAATGATAGTCTCCTGAAAGCTTTTTTAATTTCAGATGAATTTGCACCCTGTAAAGAAAGAAATAATGAAATTTTTAATCACAATATCCAGAAATTCGGACGAGTATTGGATCCAAGGGTCACACGTGTTGGATTGGTTGAACTTAAGCCATTTTTTTTTGCAATACAGGCAATTTTAATTCTGACAATAGTATTAACCTGTGTTATTCCCATAAGTTCGTAAAAATTTTGATTGACTTCTTCGACGACGTCGAAAACCTCCAACTCTTCGTTGTCCCATGCCGACGAGATATTCAATACGTTGAAAAATATCAACACACAAAAAGTCGTAAATAATATCCTCATCTTCAACACTCGCGCACATTCATGACAAGAAAAATGTTAAGATAACTAAGTGTTTTCTCGATTACGAAAACCACTTTCACTTGTGCGAAAGCATTTTTTGTTGAAGAAGAAACAGTTTCATGCGTTTTTTGGCTGCCACGTTTAGAGGTTAGGCGCAAAAAGCACTTCCTGCACTTCTACCGCTGACCGCACAGCACAGGTGCCACATCGCCATTTTCAACATTTGTTTACATTGGCTTACTTCTGGTTTACATTGACAGCCGAAAATTCCGAGTGACTCACAGGGATGGGGAGTACTCTGTATTAACTACAGAGTTGGTCACTTACATCAAAGATATTATCAGCCAGTGCTTCCAATTCTAAAATCATTTCACACTGCGCATGCGTCGCACCAGCAACTTCTTTAGCTGTTGATCACGCGCTTTTTTAAAATAGTTAAACAGAAAATCAATTCTATATAATAAAAAATCATTTAAAATTGATGAGACTTTTCCTTAATCATCAAATAGACTTTTAAGGTCAAAGGTGAAATAGTTATTTCATTTTACTCCTTGAAAATAATTGTTCGATTTTGAATTCGAAGGAAGGAACACCTTTTTTATCACAAATATTAATTAAATATAATTCTATTTAATTAATTTCTATTCTTAATAAAATAAATAATAAAAATTTATAAATAGAAGTATTTTTTAATGAAAGGAATTAGCTCAATAAATTAGTTTATTGAACAACTTTTTTGTTCGATAGCAAAAATAAATTGATAGTTTAGATGAATAAAAAAAAACATTTAGCGGGCCTGTAATATAATAATTTTTAGGACTAGGACTTCCTGGAGAGTAGTTGCATATTTACTCGGATACTCGGGATCACGGGTATTACTCGAGTACCGAGTGCCCGAGTAGTAAGCGGACATTCGAGTACCCGGGTACCCGGATAATCGGGTAATACCCGGGTATCCGGAAAATCGACGAATTTTTCCGGATTTTAAATAGTTTTCATTCCTGTAAATAATAAAAGTCGACATCAAGTTTAAAAGGAAGAGAAAACAAAAAATACACGCACATTAGTGGCATAACCCTTATTTGAGGATCAAACGAAATTACGAAAATGTCAAAACGCCCGGAACGTAAAAAGCCAAGTTGGGTTTGGGAATTTACATCGGAATGGCTAAATGATCTATTTGCACAATGCGCAATATGCAAAAAAGATACTTCTTACAATCATTCGACGTCGGCTTTAAATAAGCATCTGCGTTACGTCCATTCACTATATTTTGATTAAAAAAAAATCTCTAGGGGGATTTTTTAATAAACGTGATTTTTTATTTTTCATTGGGGGTTATTTCGTATATCTTCATGGAAATAACTCCAAAGTTGAGCTTCTTTGGCTTGAAATATGTGATTTGACATCCAACAGAAGGCTCTAAGTGTTGAATACTTTTGGACACAGACTTCAAGTCAAAGAAGCTTAAATTTTGAGTGATTTACATGAAGATATAAATAATAAGCTCGAAAGAAAAAAAATTCAAATTTAATAAAAAATCCTCCTAGGGATTTTTTTCTTTTCGGTCTCAACATGATCGTGGGGTATCACTGGAATGAGATTAGCAAGGAACAAAAGTACCGGTACACGACCGCCGGGGGCTTCACATGTGCCACAGCGCAAGCAAGCTTTCATGTCAATGATGAGCACATATTCCCATGCACGATAAATTTTCACGACGCGTGCTTGACGGAAGTGAGAACTGGTGGAAAACGCAAAAAAAAATACAAAATTAGTTAAAATTGATGGTCAGAAGATTCATGGGAAGTAAACTACAGCTAAGTAAACTACAGCACAGGTTCGGCCCATTTTTTTGTATAACTAATATCTTCAATCCATTTAAATATAAGATTAAACTGTCAATTATAATAGGGTTAGGTTGCTTTTAAACTCATTCATACGCTTCAAATTTATTAATGTAATGCAATACCTACTTCACTTAACACATTTTTCACTTTTCACAATATTCCAATACACGTCATTGCCTGTCATTGTACAATCAAACTTGTAATAAATATTCTTACCGGTAAATGACAATGACAGCCAACATACCGTGCTTATCACTGACAAGATGTTTTCAAAAGTGTGGCAGATGTGGTGCCACCGGCGGTCTTGTACCGGTACTTCGTAGCCAAAACTTTGTAACAGGCAAATGCATTGAGGCTTGGAGGGCCCTGGTTAACTGGTTTCCCTGTCAGTGACGTCAGTGGGAGAACAACGTGATACGAATACCGATAAAAACGAAAAAAACATTTCCAAAATGTCTGTAAGTACAACAAATATTCCAGAAACTAAATTTTGCAGACTTTAAATAATTTGTGATAACCGCTATAATTGAATTTCCTTGTTTTTCTTTTTGCAGCAAGTGCCAAAACTTGTGAGTGCCGAATACTGACTTAACCTAAAATTTTCAAACTACGTCATGATTTTTGCGATTTTTGCTATTATTGTTTTGTTTAACAAGAATATTTGTTAAATTACAGCAGCAGAATGCTCACGGCGATCACAAAGAGAAAAAGAGGAAAGAAAGTATCTTAGACCTCTCAAAGTATCTTGAGAAAAATATCAGGGTGAAATTTGCCGGTGGTAGGGAAGCAGCAGGTATTCTCAAAGGTTACGATCCTCTGTTGAATTTAGTTCTGGACAACACAGTAGAATATCTTAGGGGTAAGTTATCAAATTTTTTATATGTATATTTCATTCGAATTCCGAAGTATATACCATATATTTCAACATTTCTTCGGACAAAATCATAAAATAGAAAAGAGAGGGGAATTAATTTAGACGGTCTCTTTTTTGAAGATAAAAAAAAGTTTTAAAAATCCAATTAGTTACGAAATTTGAAAGTAATCAAATTGCAGGGATCACAGCCCGTCCACTTTTTTACCTAATCCTCTTTTTTCTCCCTTTTCCCTTTTTTCCCCCTCAAATTTGAAAAATCCCCTAAAACACCTAAAATCAAGAACATCGACCCAATTTCCCCCTTTTCCCCTGTTTTTACAAAGTTTCAATTCATTTTGAACTTGAGTTGCCTGAGTTTTTGAGATATTTTGCTCATTCAAAGGTTTTTTTCAATTTAGAATAATTTTCATGCTCTAGTTTTTTTGTTGTAAATTTAGCATCTTGCAAAGTCGAAAATTTTCAATTTTCTGTTCCGTTGTTTCAACTGCTTCCAATTTGATACTTTTTACTCTTGAATGTCATTCAATCAAATTGCTGATTTTCGATTCAAATATTAATTTCAAATCAAATTTTAATAATTCAAACAGATTTTTAGTTGATTAAAGTGAAATTCTAGTCAATTTTAATTTAGTTTCAGCAATTCAAATTTAATTATTTCAATTAAAATGGAATTCCAGTTAAATCAAGATTATTGTAGTTCGGTAAAATAGAAATCTAGCAATTCAAATTAATTACAATTAAATCCTAGTAAATTCAAAACGAGAATCTAGTAATTTAAGTTGATTTAAATGTAGCAATTAAAATTCTACTTAATTTAAATTTGAAGCCAAGCAGTATTGAATGTTTCAATTTAAATTGACTCCACACTTTCAATTCAAAGTTCTTCTATTATTTCAGCTGTTTCAGAATTCAAATTAATCAATATTGAACCTTTCAAACTTGAAATTGCGCAACTATTATTCGGCCAATAAGTGTTACAAATTAAAACGATAGAATTTTGAAAAATTTTGTTGAAGGAGTCGAAAAAAGTCGAAGATGTACAATCCGCGGTCGAAGCTGGAAAATAATAAAGAATAGATGAATTTATAGGATTAAAAATTAATTTTTGTATATATTACAGGGATCACGATTGACTCCTTAATACGTTCAATCCCGCGAAGTTGTTATGATTTAAAAAAATTTTAATAAATAGTTTTTCTACATTTTCTGCTTAAATTTAAATTTTACATTTAAAAAATTTATTTTGTAATATTCTTAATCAAATAATGTTAATTATTATTTTTTCATTTTACTTGGCCAACTTTGATTTCACAACTTCATTTAATTGTAATTGACCAAGTTTTTGCTTCGTAGATATTTTTGGTGGGATCTCAGTGCTTTTTGGAAAAAATGTATACAAAAATATTCTAAATTATTGTGTGAATTTCAATTTTCAAATAAAATTTTTTACTTATATTTTTAAATCTTTAAAAGACCTTAAAAATAACAGTTTTAAATTATTTTTTCAAAGGAGATATGAAATGATTGAACTGGAATGCATTTAATCCATCTTCTAAATGATTTTTTTGTTTATAAACTTTATTGCTACACAACAATGATATATTTTTAGTCACAAGTTGTATACACATTTTTTATCAATGAAGATTTTATCAAATACATTTATAATATTTAATTATTATTTAGTAAACGCCGTGGCTACGCGTACCGAAATTTCGATATACGAATAGCCAGAATTTTGTGGTACGAGTGTACAATTACATTAATAAATTCAATTTTATATGATGAATTCTATGCAATTTTACAAACTGATGTTGATGTTATGAAATCTTTAAAGATTGCACTTGAAGGTTATAGCGTACACCTGCAGTTTAAATTCTATGTCAATTCAAGAAGTAAATTTGGCGACACACGTGCATAGATGAAAGATTCAAGTTTTTATGATGAAATATACAGAAAATTTGTAAACGATCAAGGTATTATAAAATCCTTGAAAAAAAATAGCACTAGAGAATATTACCGCGCTCGTACAGTCAAAGTGTTACGTTATTGGACCATTAGATTTTGCTGTTGCCGTGCGCAAAGGAAAAACCAAATTTTTGTAACTACGTATAAATACTAACATTTATTAGACAAATAAAGTTATCATCGATTTCTCAAAGTAGACAGTAGAAAGGAGTATTGCGCATGTCCAATTAAATTTTGGTACTAATCAGTACCATAGAATTTGCTATAGGTGTAAACAAAAGTGAAAGAGTAATTTTTCTCTTTTATAAAATCCTTAAAAAATTTGCAACTAAAAAAGGTATAGTAAATTCTTGAAAAATAGCGCTTGAAAATGATGTTGTGCATGTCCAGTTCAAATTTTGTTCAATCGGTTTGATATGTTTGTCTGCAGCTATTGACAAAGGAGAAAATTGCGGCTTTTTTATAGTTTTTTAGAGTGAAAATTTTACAATTTTGACTTTATGAAGCTCAGTTCTTCACAAAATTCATATAGCTTTGCTTTTTACGGCTTTCAGCCAAGTTTCATTCAGATCGGTTAAGAATTGCGCTGTCAGTCCAATAAAAGTTGAAAACAAATCTTGATATGTATTAAAATTCGTAAAACGGCATATCAGAGAAAAGTTTCTTAGTTTTGGTTGTAGAAGCAAAATTTTGGAAATAGAAAATAATATGTAAAAAAGTAGCATTTTAGGATCCTCTAATAAAGTATAATTAATTTTTAGCTGATTTTTATATGGCTTGGTTTTACATGTTCGCAAACTGCATACTTGAAAAAATTATTATCTTGATAATTATGTTATTTTCGCGAATAATAATTTTTTTAATTTCTGTTTTTTTTACACTATAATATTTTTTTAGGTGACATTCAAAAATGTTTTAAACATCTAAGAGCTTTCAATTGATAAAAATGCATTAGAAACAAATTTAAAAGTCTAAGAAACAAAAACAGAAAAATTAGGTTTTTCAAATAGTCCTTTTGGTGTGTTTTCAAATCATTTCTTTCTAGCTTACTTAGAAAAACACTTTAAACAACTCAGGGTTCTGTACTGAAAAGAATATACTAGAAAAAAATATATGACAATATGGAATCAAAATCTATCTACGGATAGAAATACATTTTAAAAAGTTCAGACATTAGCATTTTTCAATTCGGCTGTTTATCTATTTTTGAAACTTTAATCTTCTTGAATTTTTTCCTAATGCATTATTATCAGTAGAAAGTGCTGAAGTGTTCAACAGATTTTTCAAAGCTAGCTAAAAAAAATTTTTAACACAAAAATGACTGGAAAACTTGCTAAAGAAAAGGTGCTACTACTAGAGGGCACTTTCGTACAATATTCACGAAGTATCCATATGATTTAGAAAGTTTTTAATCATAAATGAAATCACCTTTTAATCTCCCCTTTTCCTCTTTTTCACCTGAAATTGAACTACTGAAGCGCTGTGATCCCTGAAATGGAAAATTTGTTATATTTTTCTTTAAATGATATTAGATAATATTTGCAATGATAGATGAAATTAATTAGAATAAAACATTGCTACAGATCCTGATGACCCGTACAAGTTAAATCAAGATACTAGGCCTCTAGGTTTGGTTGTTTGTCGAGGCACATCTGTAGTCTTGATTTGCCCAGTCGATGGAATGGAATCTATTCAAAATCCGTTTGTCCAACAGGAAGGATAATTAAGAAGTTATATAGAAGTGAATTACGTGATTGTAATTATTCTTTAAAGTAACGTTAAGAATAAGACTTTCATTTATATTTAATTCCTTCTTTTTCTTACATAATAAAAAGTATTTAATTTACAATGATATATACAAAGTTCTTGAACATGGTGTTTCATAAATAAAATGCAAGACGATTTTCCATAAGACGATTTGTACATTTATTATTTTATAATACATAATAATACATATAAATATCAATTGTAGGTCTAAGTATTTTTCACGGTGCGGTCGTCTTAAATATAAAGATGCTAGATGTAGTTATAAAAAGAACTTTGGGATTTTCATTATTCTCAATTTAACGTGTGGGAAAAAACAAATTGTGATTTTTAAGGAAAAACCTTATTTGTTCCGATTTCAAGATGAAGACGAAGGATGCAACTCCGTCCTCATACTTTATTTTATAACATAACTTTAATTACTATTTTTTATATATATTCAGATTGTCAATCCAATTTTAATATCAACATCTTTTTCCTTTTCTATATTATCTATAGTTTGTTTCGACTATACTATTCAGGCCTAATGCTAACCAAGTGCACTAACATTTTTGTAAAAGATGGAGGGACTTTTGAATCTCGCTAGTCGTAAACGCAGAGGCTGCTTCTCACACCAGAATAGTCAAATATCTAGGAATAAACACGAACGAAAAATTAAGATTCAACGAGCATGTAAAGATTCAAATTAAAAAAGGGTAAGCAGATGTACTTCAGTTCACACGGGCTTTTCCATTCGAAACACCTAAACATAGAAGCAAAAACAATTTGTTACTTACTCGTAATGAGACCTATTTTGACATATGGTCTATCTAGTTGCACAAGGTCGTAAGCCACAGAAATAAAATTTTACAGGAGAGCCAAAAAACAAATTGTAGGGTTAATCCGTCAAAGGTCGTAACCCACTTACTTTACAAAAATACATATTCCGAGAAAATAAAAAGTCTTTTAGGTACAAATTTACATGAAAAAGCTTCATAATTATTATTCTTTGAATTTCTAAAGACCCAAATTATTTTAAATACCGTAAAGAATTAATGTGTATGACTTATTATATTACGTGTGGGTCATGCAGAAGAAAAAAAGAAACAACTTTAATACTAACTATCGATAATTTCCATTTATGCAGAAGGTTCTATATTTCATGGACCACGATATGAATTACCAGCGAAAAAATTTTTTTAAAAAACTTTCAGGCTCTGTTTACACTGTTACTTGAAAGGGTTATGTGGCTTACGTTGTACATTTTTTTTCCAAAATGGGATACGAACTTCTTTGGCATTTGTGATTTTTAAAGGAGTGTTAGCTCGGTGGTATCGTAGAACTGACCCTTCAAGTACGTCAGGCCTTACTGAAGTAATGTAATTTTTTGTTTAAAATATAATAATCGACGCGTATCATTACAAAGCATGGAATGCAATGAAAGTCATTTTTTAAAATGGTGTGGCTTACGACCTTATGCAACTAGATGGATGTTATGGTTGCCCGATCTGGTTCAATGTTAGTCCTAGAACAATGCAAAGATTAAGATCATTTGAAAGGAACTGTTTAAGAGCATACACGAAAATATATAAAACACTGGGAAGAGTGGAGTGGTCCGCCACCTCATTTCCAAGACCGAGGTGGAGATTTTGGATGTCGACCCGACTATCGAGACGGATGAAGTAGAGGAACCACTGAGGAGGTTCTTTGGTGGTGAGTCGCCGTTGGACACGAGGTTGTCTATGACACGGGAACTCTTTAGGGGAACAAAGAGAGCCTTTGTCAAGTTGGATGAAGAGCGGGCGTGGAAACTCCTGCGGGCGGCCCGCTCAAGATCGGCTGGATCTCCTGCAGGGTCCGGAAGAAAACGGAGAAGATGCCATCTGTCAGCGAGTTGCTCTGATGCGGATAGGACAACGAGTTGTTGGAAATGCGGCGTCGAGGGACATCGAACTTCGGTGTGCACCAGCACGTCCCAGTGCTGCCTCTGCGCCGCAAAGGAGGATAAACCCCGGACTGACTATCTTCCGGAGGCAATGAGATGTGCGGTGTTTAGACAGGCAACCCCGAAGAGGAAGCCTCAAAACCCCACATCGAGAGCCAAGCTGTATTGGCCGAGGCAGGTAAGGAAACAGAAGCCAGCAGGGGCCCTAGAAAGAAAATAGCACCCCCTGAAGTAATGCGAAAGCGGTTTCTGGGGGGAGAGGATCTATGCCAAGAAGGAAAGAATGGTGGTTTTTAATCGGCGGAAATCGCACACGCTCGGGAAGTGCGGATCCTCCTGAGTGTCTTTGAAAGATTTTTCACCATTCCTCGAAGAAAATCTCAATACACGAGATCCTACTCGAATAAAGAACTTTATACGATGAGTGAATATTCCTAGAATGAACAATTTCATGGTCAAACTAATAAGAAACCATATAGTGTCTGCGTAAAAAATGCACAGTAATAGTTTAACATTCATCCAACATTATCCCAATAACGTTTACTTCGAAATCACAAGAAAGGTAGAGTCTCGCATGGATCGTTTCTGTACCCAGATAGTTTAGGACTAATTTAAGATAAAAACAATGTTCCAACGATATACCATATCAAAAGATACACTTTCAGCAAAAAAATTGAATACGAACCATAGAATGTAGAAATACAAACGTACTATTGCGTTTCTCAATGCCTCTGTCGAAATGGGATAAAAAGGATAATCACAGGAGGGATGTTGAAAAGTGGTTGGATGTCTAATATTGATAGATAAACATTGTAATCAAAATAATTCACTAAGAAACACAGTGTTTATAGTTGGAGTGCAAAGCACTACTCCCAGAAACAAGACTTTCGAGGTGGATGATGATAGTTTTGCTACTAAAGCGTACATTTCTATTACAGAAGCATTGTGATCCGAACCAATTACTTACCTAAATAATTAGCAATACCTTTTTTTTTCTTTTTTGTTTTGTATAATAAGTTTTGTATAATAAAATATATAATAATATATAAAAATATAATAAAAGTTTTGTATAATAATAATAGACCTACGAGTGCCTTGAGTAGGACACATAGATAAGTTAATATGAAGAAAGCCAGCGGTTTATAAATGTTGGTTTCGACAAACATATGACAACCTATATACAACTATTTTGGTTTTTAAAATTCTGCGAAATTCTGCGAAATGTAAAAAAGGCAATCTGATGAGGGAATCAGTTTGATAACGAAATGATATTGTACAATTTCTGAATAAAATTGTCTGGAAGTAGTCGAAACAAATAATGTTTTTCCTTATAAATACCAATTGGTTGTAGTTATTTTGAAACATAAGGAATCTTTTTCAACTAACTGTAGTCTTTTGGGCTTTAATTAAAATTATAAGGCTCTATATACTAAATTTTGTGATTTCAACACTATTTTAGTCCAAACTCGTTTCTTAACCATGGATATTCTGTTGGACAATCGAAGCATGTATGAAGATACCTGTTGGATTTTAAAACTCGGCTAGGTAAATTACACGCGCTTGGTAAATCACAAGCGATTTCATATGGCTCGAATTGTTTGTTGCATCGCCAAGGTTCAAATGTTTGCAATTTATTTATTGGAGTTGGGTGTCGCATCCATTCCAGCGCTTGATGGCTCGTCACGAAATAGACGTCTGATAATCGAAGAACTTCGTCCATGAATTTCTGTGGAAAATAAGAGTGAATTTATTTTTTAACCGGAAATTTGTCTCATTAATGTTAGTTGAAAATAACTTACCGTAAATGCATACTTATAGGCATTATTTTGAAGCCATGCTGAATGTAAGTGAAGTCCAAGTGGCGCTCGATTGCTTAAATAGTGTCTTTTAAAATTATCTGTCAGCATTTTATACACATCTTCGCCGGATAGATTCGCTGGACAAGTTTCCACAGTTGGACAAGTGTAATCCTAAAATATTAGCGATATAATAAATATACCTATTGTATACAGAAATTTGCGACTTAAATACTTTGAAAAACAAAGTTTATTATATATTAAATATCGTTTTCTTACTCCAAGTAGAAGTTGATTGAGAGGAATTTCCCAAATTCCTGGATAGGATCTGGTGGGACAGACTTGACCGGGACCGTCACAAGAATGAGGCATTCTATAATCTAATGTATATGGCCAGATTGGCGGATCAGAAATTGGTGCTATTATTGAGGAGTCATAATCAAAACCGAATTCATACATCATTAAAAATTGTCTGTTCCACCCAGTTCTTAGAAAAGGCGCTCTAGTTCCTAGGAAATTGAACTTTTTATAATAAAGATCCTAAAGCTAAATTATAAAAATACTTTTAATTTTAAAAATGTGATACCTCTAATATCTGTGAAACGAACTGCAGCATATTTGTTAATAATATTCGCAACTCCAACCATTTCGTCGAACCAATCCTCTAAAGTAGCGTTTTTTGACCACCACTCTTCAGGCCCTCTATGCCTTTAGTAAACAATAATTTTTGTATAAATTACAAAGCAAAAAAGTAATACACTCAACTCTGTATTCAATTCGCCTTCTTTTACCACCTTTTTAGAATTTCATCCGGCTGGCATTCGTCGATAAGGGTGTCCGAGGGGCCAAGAGAGAGGCGCGTGAGCTCAGCGGAGTTCAGCAGTTCCGTAGCCACAAAGCGGGTAGTTCGAACACTCACGTGCATATTTCACATTTATTTTCAACTACATGCGGAAAATTCTATTTTCATCAATTGGTCTTCATTATTAAAAAAGGCCCATTCTTTGTGATAACAAAAATCTACATTTGTACAAAATGCAGTCAATTAATATTATGTATTCCTAATGGAAATGGTTCATACGGTCCTGACTGTTTACATCGTAGAAATTCTTGGAAGAGCCTCACGATCATAGCAGGCCATACCCGAAACTGGAGTTGAACGGAGAGTTGAGTGTAATTATTCTTATTTTATCTACTAACAATGAGAAAAACTTACGTTACAGAATGGGTAGCAATTTCATGGCCAGCGTTCCACAGATATTGAACGTCCCGATAATTTGTATATTGATGGCTCACAAAAAAAGTCGCTCTAGCAGGACAACCGTTTGGATTTTGCCTTTCTTCGGGGAAAATCTCTAAAATAAAATCCAGTATCAAAAGAAGTAATTTATCATTATTAGATTATGAAATTTTTTATTTTATTTTTTAAACTCACTCGTATAAAGGTCAAAGTTTTCCGAGTTGACAGCATCATCAAGTGTAATTATTATCATTTGTGGAACTTGATTTGCAGATAAATTACCCGGTATTTCGGTTCCATCTTTAGAACACCAACAGTCCGGTAACAAACATTTGCGTGGATTACAGTTCGTGGCAGCATCTTGATCGCTTCTTTTTTCTGAAAGTATGCAATTTTATAATAATTAATTCTGAAATTTGTAATTCAGTTCAAAAGGAAATTATGAACCTAATAGAACCGTAGGGCGCTATGTCACTTTTTTGACAAAAATGAGTTCATTACAACAAGAGGTAGCTTAACGTAATCTCTTCGCGTAAATAAATCTAATACTAAAAAACAATCTCCAAATGAGTAAAATTGATCAAGTCAAGTATATGAATGGAGAGGGAAGGAAATTACTGAATAGATTGGAGGAGCTAGGATGGTTTATCTTAAACAGGAATATAGAGGAAGATGAGGAAGGAGAGTACACTCATACGGAAGGAAAAAGGAACAGTAATAGACTATGTTATTATTGACGATGAGGTAAGGGTGAGCATAGGGAGGCTAGAGATAGGGGAGTATGTAGACTCGGATCATCGCCCATTAATAGTGACAGTAGAGATGGGGAAGAGAGATGAACGGAAAACGGCCAAAGAAAATAAGAAAGAAAAAAGAGTAGGAAAAGGTAATTGGCCAGCAGAGGGAATAGAAGAATTCATATAAAAGATAAAGATACTGAAACTGGGATAGTCAAATGTAAACGAAGAGATGAAAATAGTGATAGGAAAAGTAAAACGAATATTAGAGGGTACAGTTGAGAAAGAAGTCAGCGAAGGGGAAAAAAGAGGTAGCTGAGGTAAGGAGTGTAAGGAGAAAAAAAGAAGTGAGAGTGGAATTAAGAAAATGGAGAGACGGGAAGAGCAGTGCAGAAGAATATAGGAGAAAGAAGAAAGTATAATGAGTTATGTGATAGAAAAAAAGAGGAAGAGAATGAAAGGTTTGAGAAGGAGGCAGAGAAGGCTAGCACGGGCGAAGGAGTATGGAAAGTAGTAAATAGTAAGAGGAAAAAAAAGAAAAGAGTTAATCAGGAGATTAAAATTTTAGAATGGAAAAAATATTTTATGGAATTGTCAGGAGGAGTAGAAGAGAAAATAACGAAAGGAGAGAAAGAGGGAAGGGAGAAGGACGAAGAAGAGGATATCAAAAGGAAAGGGGCGATAGGGTCACTGAAATAAGGAAAAGCATCAGCTATAGAGGAAATCTCGAATGAAGTTTGGAGGGCTGACCAGAAATATGGAAAGAAGAGATAGTGGTAACAATAGTGAAAAAGGGGATAGGGTTAAAGTTTATAGGGGGGTTACGTTGATGCCGACATTATATAAGATATATGTGAATAGTAGCAGAGAGGTTGAAGAAAAAAGTAGTGGAAAAAAAAGATAATTTCACCCAATCAGACGGGATTTAGGAAAGGTACGGGAGTGATAGATAATATTTATGTGCTAAATTATATTATAAATAGAAGGATCGAAAGAGAGAAAGAAGGCTCGGGGAAGAAAACATATATACAGTGGCATATGCGGATGATATAGTGATGTTGGCGGAGAATGAGGAAGGAACGGTGGATTTAATCATGGGGCTGCAAAAATACTTGGATAGGGAAAAACTGAGGCTTAATACGGATAAAACGATGGTAATGAGGTTTAAAAAGGGGGAGGAAGAAGGAAAAAATGGACAGCGAGATTGAAAGGTGAAAAGTTAAGAAAAGTAAAGGAGATTAATTATCTCGGGTTCATCATGCAAACCAATGGGGAACATGGAGTGCATATTAGGGAAAAAATTAAGAAAGCGGTGTTGGTAATGGAACAGATATGTGCTAAAGTCAAAAAAAGTTTTAAAAAGATTGGAATAGGCGAATGAGGTTGTTTGATACGCTGGCATGGCCGGTATTAGGCTGTGGGCAGAGATAGGGGGATGTAAGGAGAGGAAGGAGGTAGAGAAGTTATGAGAGAGATACATTAGACAGACATTAGGGGCAGACTAGAGAACTCCGGTTTATATGGTAAGAAAAGTGGCTCAGAGGGATAAATTAAGAAGAAAGGCGGGAAAAAGGGCGTGAAAATTCGAAGAGAAACTAAGACAGGGAAAGGGAGGGGAGTTAGCGAGAAAGTATTACAAAGAGGGGAAAGATAGAGGAAAGAGGGTCGTAGAGTTAACGCGATGGGAATATAAGATTGAAGAGAGTTTTTTAGAGATCAAGAGAAAGGAGAAGAAGGAAACATAGACTATCAGGAATTGGAAAAAAGAGATAGATAAAGGTAGGTAATAGGTAGATAGAAGAGAATAGGGGAATCAAGATACAATAATTGGTATAAGGTGATAAAAAGACAAAGATTGCCAAAATATCTGGAAAGAGGATGGGGGAAAAGAGGTAGACAAGAATAGCTAGATGGAGACTGGGGAATTAAGTAAAAGGAAAAGAGGTAGACAAGAATAGCTAGATGGAGACTGGGGAATTAAGTAAAAGAAGCAATGTACTGGGAGAAGGATGAGAAGAGAAAATGTAGAGTATGCGAATGGGTAGAGGAGACTTGGGAGCATGTATGGGATGGTTGTATGAGGGGAAAGGAGGAGAGGGGAGAATGGCAAGAGATTGTTAAGAACATTTTAGGAAACGAGGGACTGAGAGAAGACACTTTACTAGTAAGTGGATATTTTTGATTTGTACAAGAACTTCCTTACCACACCATCCTTCATCCGAACTGTCTTGACAGTCAATACTTCCATCACAGAAATAATGAGCTGGAAGGCAAGTGCCATCGCCGCAGGCTAATTCTTTTTCTTGACAGTCTCCATTTCGGAGAAGAGGCTTAGGCGGATTTTCCTCTGCAATAGACTTTTTAAACTTCAAATATTGATGTCATCAAAGTGAACGTTTAATGTAACGTTTAATAATTATTAATTTCAATTTTTTCAATAATTTTACATTTATTTTTCAAATGTCATACCAAACTTATTCAGTTTCAGAAAATCTTATTTTTCTCACCTATCGCTACATCACAGTTGTCGACATTAGCTTTAAAATCGCATATCTGTCTGGAGACGTCGAAGAGCAAACCTTCCGAGCATTTGAACTCAAAGACGTCGTTATCTGAAGTAAAAAAGTGATTTACAGTGCACTTTACAAGATTGCTTTCAACTTGTGATTAATAGTACTCATTTAACAAAACATAAATCCAGTAGACTTGAGATTTATCTTAGAAATAAATTTTCATTAAAGATGAAGTAATCAGAAATTTAGAAAGTTTGATTCCTTCTTTACAATATTATTTGACGATGCTGTTTATGAGCACATTGGTGTACAATCCACCCGGCCCTATCTGGTTTCTATCCGAAAATTAGTACCAAAAATGGTCAATTTGTGTGGAATTATGTTGCTTTGAATTAAATTATCATTTTTTTCATATCTCGCATAGTTTGACTGAACACTGGAAATAGATGTATGAAAACAATACCGGCCACGAGCTAGTGAGCGAATTAATCACACAACGAACTTTCTTTTTCTTAGATCAATGAAATGTTATGGTTATACCTATACTAATTACAACATATAGTGTGTGCCAATAATGGGGATCGTGTGAATATTTGTAGAAAAATATTTGATGAGGAAATACCATTGGAAAAAGTATTTGTAATTGAGGGGATTGTAGTGGTACGTGATCTTGTATAATCATTCCAAATCGGGCACTAGCTACGAGTACATGTGCCTCTTGGGAGAAACAAGTGACCACAATAATCATTATTGTCGATATGAACGTAATAGAAAATGATGCCAAATCTTTCTTTTGGAGTTTCAAATATTAAATTTCATCATTATTTTTTAGAGTTGAAAATGTAATCGATTTTTATATTAATACTTGGAATATTATTGATTGTATTTTAAAAAGATGAGGAAAAATGAAAAGTACAAATCCATCTAAAATTCAATAAGTAAAAAAATGTTTTCGTCCGACCCCCTTGAAATGCATCTTTTCATGCATGTGAAGCAGGCGGAATGTGGCCGTTCTCAGGCCAGTGACAACTGCATATGCGCACTTCGCGAGCGGGCGAAACATAAAATTTTGCGCCCGCTAAAGCAGGCGCGAAATCCTATGTTTGAAAATCATAGTGTTTTAAAAAGAATAGTGTGCATCACGGACAGAAGGCAATTTTAATTTGTTTCCGCCCTCGATACATAATGTACTATTTCATACTAGAATTGAAAAGGTTAAACGCTTAATTTTCTCCTTTTATTTAATGATAATATTTCTTTTTTACCCAGGCAAAGGTAATATTTTCCACATTCAGATGGTGTCCATACATTATGTGTTGGTGTCTTCGGATTTCTGTAGAACTTGCCGTCATTAATGCATGGTGCATTTGGTAAAACGCCTGGCACTAAAACCATTAAAAAACACAAAATCTGATTTAGTATTTGTTATTAGTATTTATTTTGAAAACGCTATACTTTTTAATTACATAGTTTGCAATTTAGATTCTTCCAGTCTGTCTGATACTCTCTTCCAATTTTTTCGATTGTAAAGAATTACATAAATCGAAGATAGTAAATTCGAAAAATTGTTTAGATACATTACTACAAATATGAATAAGAATTTAAGTCTTTAATAAAAGTATTCGTTAAATGTTGTTTTCCATTCGGAGTTTGTATTTTTATTTATTTCAGAAAGTCCCTAGGGCTAAATTGTCCTCTAAGGAACAACTGCATCATTATATAGAATTGGGGAATAAGGTTAATAATAATATTAAGACGACTATACAGGGGTTTCAAAGCCGATTGAAAATGTTCTATTTTTAGACTTTCAGTTCTTATTAATTTGTGAGTCTAAATATTATAATAATTGTTCTTCAAATGTTTCAAGTAATTTTTGAGTATTATGAAATGTTCAGAAGACTTTGGATACAAGTTTCCGTACGAAAAGAAACCTCAGAAAGATAATGACTGGGAAAATTATTGGGAATTGGGTACCAGTAATATTTTCTGAAAAATTGCTCGAATACTTTTCATTTCATACCTAGGGGTTCAATGAGTGAGGAAGGAACATAAATTCTGGTATGTACAAAGTATACTTGGATGGTTGGATTTCAAAGATTTCAAAATAATTCAAAATATTTAAAATGATTCCAAGGGATGTAAAAGAATTTCATGGGACTTCAATAGTTTTCAAAAGATTTCAAGAAATTTAAAGGCATTTCATGGGATTTCAAAAACGTCAAGCAATTTTACGGGATTTATTGAGGGCGACTACACCAGATTTTTCAGTGGTTAACCCCTATACTTTTTACAGATAATTATTTTCTTTTGATGAAATTGACTTTCAACTGATAAATTTTGTTCTGGAAATTTAGGGGAAAATTTTTCAATCCAAAAAAATATTACTGCTTAAGATTTCGTATCTGACACATTTGTTTACAGAAAAGTATCCCTGAGTTAGAAAAACATTAAGAATAATTGTTGAGACATGGATTTTTACTCGGATACTTTTTATAAACAATAAGTGCAGCTTTGTGATATTTTAATTTTTTTGAATATTGCTTAAAAAATGTTTATTTTGGGGTCTCACAGTGGGGCAAAAAAGACGTTTGTGAAGAAATGGATTTTCAGAAGACAATTTCTATCCGATTCGAACTTTTTTTTAAAATAAAAGCTAATAGAATTTCATATCAATTTCACGAAGAAGATTATTGAAAGAGTTTTTTATTATTTTTTCATTCAGTAACAAAAATGTAGAAAATTTTTGTCACTTTTGAAGAATACTCTTTCTTGAGAAATACTTGGATTCCTTCCAAGATATCTAGAATGAGTGAAACAACTATCCAAAAAAGTTTTCGAGTAGCAACGCAGACATTTGAAAATTTATTGAATTATTTGCATTTATAAGCTAAGAGTTCCGTTTTTTTGTGGAATTCACTAACTTAATTAACAAATGCATTATTTGGCTATTTTCGACAGTTAAACTTTGCTTTTCTAACGTAATCAACTATTAATTACTAATTTTTAAACTTTTCGTAGACACTTGGTAATTGTTAGTAAATTCCACAAGAAAAACGGAATTTTAGTTCTCAAGTGCGTGAAACGAGAGAATTTTGTTTATAACATTGTTAGTAACAACAACAATAGTTAATCGTTATCTAAGTGTCTAAAAAGGGTTCAAAAATTAGTTACTAATAGCTGATTACGTTAAAAAATAGAATTCAAGTCTTGGAAAAGTAGTCCATTAACGCATTTGTTAATTAAGTTTGTTTGAATCATCATCAATTGTTGATGGATGACGAATTATAATTATCGGCATGCCAAAAACCGAAGTGAATTGATTTAATTTTGGATAAATATTTGATTGCGCTAGATAACTAATATACGCATGACATGTAAAAATGATGTTAGAATTAAATTAATTGTAAAACAAGCTGAAAAATGTATTATTATTATTGAACCCTATAAATATTGTTATTTTAAGCCCCTTTTTCAGTGGAAATTATTAACATCCTTTTTAATTGATAATATTTATATTTAAATATTTGAACATAAATATAATTTTTATTATTTTAGTTTTATAACCTTATGTTTTATTAATTCATAAACTTATCATATTATAATTTATATATAATTACAAAGCCTTCAACTCTTAGAATTATAAAGAAATTTATCTTGACGATCGAAATGAAATCTACTTTCTCATGAAAAATTTCTCGTGTACTAAAGAAGAACACCCAAAAAGTTCACAAATCAAAAATAGACTTCGAGACTATACTCACTTTTCCAGCTCATTAGAGACAAATGTACAATAAATATACAACAAAAAGAAAAAAAGAGGGAGAAAAAGAAAAAGTCAACCATAACCAACCTCTCGCCCTTTTTTTCTCCGTCTTATTTGTACTACTGGGGACCAACATGTTTTGATACCAATTTAGACTTCCTAATCAGGAGTAATTTATAGGAAAACTACAGTTATAAATAATGAAACATATATTAATTAAATTCAAATATTACCTGCAAATGAAAATATATTTTTTTGTCCTAGTGACTAAGCCTAATTTAATAATTAGTATATTGTTAATTGGTAAACGAAATTCGAAAACTAAGTCCGGTGAATTGTATGGCATGCGAGAAATGTTATTTGGTTGCGAATAGCAATACGTAGTTAAAATCATTTCAAATGAGAAAATTATTGATCGTCTGAAACTCAAGGTGACATTGGTCTTGGCGACAAAAATCTTGCGATTCAATTAAATTCTGCTAGTAATCAAAATTGTTCTGAATAATGCGGAGTCTGTGACTCATGATAAGTGAATGTAGGTCCTCCTCGTGCGAACGATTCTATCTGTAAGGGATGATTAACCCTCGCGGATATACATTGACGGGCTTTCGCCACGAAACTCGCTTCTGAGTGAACCGCGGAACCTGACGTCATTTTTGCTCTGATCAACATTCAACTATTCAACGGGACGTCTCTTTCTAAAATTCGAGAACGTATACAACTTCACCCAAAGCCTTCAAGTATTTCTTAATCTTTCATAAATCGGAAGCTCGGAGTTAAATGCTGTTACGAATCCAGGATTACGTCGGGTCATTTGAACGAACCCAACCAACTTACTACAATTCATATTGGTCGGAAATCTGGGGGGGGGGGGGAAGAAAAGAGCTCGAAAAAGTATTTTTAGATTACATAAAGTGGGCGCTAAAGTTGGAATTTTGTACACCAAGGTACCTGATAATGACGGAGACGAATTTGGTATCATTAAAAGTTTTTTGGGGACTGAGAGCAGTTAAATTTAAGGAAAAAATTAGGGAAAATCAAGTAGGAGAGTTAGTATATAACTGTTGATTGGAGAAATTTGAAAAAGAAAGTGGGGACCGTTATAGCTTAGAAAAACAAAAGTTTTATAATAGAAACGGGCTGGGAGTAATAGAAGTAGAGAATATCTTAAGAGAAAAAAAAGATATTAAGACTAGGATTCTCAAAAAAGAGATAGAAGTGCAAAAACAACTTGATAATAACAGAATTAGGGAGTCAAGGTACAATAAAAGATATAAAGAGAGAGAGAGAGCGGTCCGGGGCTGCCAAGGTATCTGAAGGGAGTTTCAAATAGGAATACGATCAATATTAAAAGTAAACTAAGGTGCGGAAATTGTGAAAATTATAATAAGTATTGGCTAAGCGACGAGGAGAAAAGGTGTGTGTCCTGTGATAAAGATTGGGATAGGTGGGAGCATTATATAAAAGATTATGAAATAACAAAAGGTTGGTTTAATAAATTAGAGACAGACTGTAAAACAGTAATTAATAGATTAATGAGCGACAATCCGAATGATGACGTCAAACTAGAGGTAGGGAGAAAAAATATGAAGGAAAGAGATAGACTGGATAAAGAAAAGAGAGCTAAGTTAGAAACAATTAAAATATAAAATAAAGTGGTAATACGCATAAGCCAAGAGTCCGTGAAATTTTCTTTTTTTTCACAATTTTTTGTTCTTTTTTCGGATTTTGGATTTTCTGTTTCTTTATTATAGTTTAAATATGTAAGTAAGATCTAAATAGACAATAACACTGTATGAACAGAACAAAGCGTTTTCTCTCTCTTTTTTTGTACTATTTTTTGTATTATTCTTTAGATATACACAGAAAAGAGAGTGAAGGAATGAAGATATGTATGTGTGGGACTTGGTGATGTATATACCGATCTCCATTTCCTATGCCTCACGGCTGGAATAAACTCTATATCTATCTATCTAATTATAGCCTATATTGCAAGAATATTTTATTGAGTATACCCAATTATCTCTTTACATCTGAATTCACTAATTCAGTTTAAGAGAGAACATTAATAATTTTTTCAAATTATTTACGAGTTTTAAATTTTACGATTTTTTTGTTGTAAGTTGAGAAATTGTCAGCACCCAGGAAAAATTACAATACAATCGTCTTAAAGAACTTATAATAATAGCTTATCTTGGGGATTTAATTTTTTGATGACTACACATACAAATTTTTATTCACTCAATTATTCATTAAGCTTTATGAGAAAAATAAATATTACATATGTATTAGGTGTCCAAAAATTGTCACCAAGCCGAACTTCTCTCACCGACCCTCGGTCAGCGGGAGTCCTTTGTATCTAATTAGGGCACAAGTGCGAAAAATCAAAATTTTTAAATGTAGCACTTGGTTATTTAGAAACATAATATTCAAAATATACGAATTACGAGGATTCCAACGATGTGTTATTTACCTTGAAAAGTTTAAAAATTAAAGAATAAATGTTAAATTTTATGTGACATGGTCTCATGATCAGCCTACTTTCAGTTGATTTTTCTAGAAATTTCAGAAGCTTAAGTTCTTCCAGATGTGGAAACTCATTAAATAATTTCATAAATTCAGTTTATTGTTCAAAATCACCCTTAAATCCTTTCACACTCACAGTGCAAAAGTATGAATGATCTCATGATCAGCCTAATTTCACTTTATTTTACTGAAATTTACTGCAGTAACTTAGATTTATTAGTGTGGGGAAATCTTAGAAGCGTAAGTTTTTCCATATGTGGAAACTCATTAACTAGCATCCTAAATTGATTGAATGACTTTAAATTTCACTTTAGTCGAATTTTAAAAACGGGAGAAGCAAGATGGAGGTGTGATGATAAAAAATGCAATTATTTTTTATGTACTTTGAGTGAATCTCCGCGAAATATTTACAGTCTTCTTAGCAATTTAAATCATTGCCATGATCCTATGAATAAGGGAATTTTACAACGGCAATCCCTTTCATCAAGCACAAGAAGAAAAGCCGCAGATCAACCTTGCTAGAAACCTAACCTTCTGAAACGTTGATAGATGTGATCTCTAACGATTTTCCATACACGGAAGTTTCTCGAAGGTTTGAAACATTTAAGAATTTAAAATTTTCTTCGTCGTCAAACTCTCTGGAAGTATGGATACAGGACGTGATCTCTAAATCGAAGTTTCAAGGATGCTCGAGACATGAAAGGCGCTATTTCTTCCGAATTTTTCTGCTTTGATGTTTCTGAAAGCATCACTTCTAACTTTCCTGTTAGAAAGATTTATCGATGCTTCCGGATGATTCGATGCTGAAGTGCATAAATGTGAGAGCGCACGCCGCATAGAAAATCAGTCCCATACGTATGGCAATACCGCTTCACCTGCGGGTAACCGATCAGTAATGACAAGCGTGATAATGTAGTCGTTTTGTTATTAACAATTCAGTATTTTAACTTTATGCATTGAAGTAAATTTACAAATTTGAAGTTTAGAAATAATTGAGAGTCACTAGAAAGAATACGTAATTTATGTAAATATTTTCGAAAGCGTGAAATTCCAAAATTCAAACCAATGATGCTTCTTCGATGTAAGACGGGTTGCTGCACTACAGGCTTCAAAGAGAGAATCTATGACCCAACGATGCTTGTTTCTTTGGTGTAAGGCAGGCTGCTTCATTACAGGCTTACAAGAATCACAACCTCATGATGCTTTCTCTTTAATACTAACTTAGCCTAGCCTAAATGTAAAATAATTACACACATACACACACCTTGTTTCAAAGTTCAGATTTCTTTGTCCCTGTTTTTTTCTAATTTTCTCATTTGTTTTATCAATTTTTTTCTTGAATATCAGTCTAACTATATTCAAGCCGACTTAATTCAACGTACACGTAAAATGCTTATTTATCTAGTGTTGAAAAAACAAGATTGAGCGAAATTAGAAGAATGCAACCCAACGATGTGTTACCAGCGCAGAAATTTTATTGCAACGAAACGATGATTGAATAAAGTCCAACATTGGAAATGCAGCTCAACAACGCCTGTGGTTTTCCAGCGCTGGCAGTAAGCGATATTTGGATTTAGAATTTAACCCAACGATGTTTGTAATATTCAACGCCGGAAATGAAGATATCGAATGAGACTTAAAATGAGCTGAAGAAATTCTTAACTAATTGAATTGCCTTAAATAAAACTTCACTCGATGCATAATTGAATGTTTTGGTTCATTCAAGAAAAATAAATTAGCCTAATTTTAAAAGAGAAAATTTTCACCTATAATGTGACAAAAGTAAACGTAGTTAAAACATAAATTCACAACGGTTATAAAAGTTATTAAGCATCGTGTTGCTTAAGGAAGTATTTGAAGTATTAACACTTTCAGTTGCATTATCAGCATCATCATCATCGTCGTCGTCGTCGTCGTCGTCGTCGTCGTCGTCGTCAGCTTTACTTTTAGCATAATGCCTGATGGTCGGCTGATCCTGAGGAGTCAAGAACGAGGTCTTGAGAGCAAGAGCTTGTCGAACTGCACAATTTTGATTTCAATACTGAGTGTGGTGATCACGTGTGACGGAAATTGTGCTGTATAATTTTTTCAGCGGAGAACAGCCCTGATCTTCCAGATTATTCACATTTTGCAGATACTGGTACAAACATTCTTTTCCAATCCTTTAACGTAGACTGCGCTTGCGCCGCGCAGTGTATTAATCGAATTATGAGCCTAACTTCTTCATATGGTACCTGTATGTCACCAGAAGTCCATTCCAGACCGTGGTAATTGCGCATCAGCCACAAATTTTCACTCTTGTATTTAGCAGGTAGCGAATCCAATTAGTAGGGAGGTTCAAAAAGATAGACCACTGGTTGAGTGTCTTCCTGGAGAGGAATTATAGCCAACTCCTTGAAGACGAACTGGTTATAGGGCCTTTTGAAGCCTTGCATATCGACAACCAAGTCCATATCGATGAAAACTGAATTCTTTTGCTGAAATCATCTATTGCATACCTATCCCCACCACCACTGTAATTACTCCCACTGGCACCAGCTTAACTCCCACATCCAATATCATCTTTAATCAACTTCTTCACGCTACCACTAAGATGCTGGTATTGAATAACACGGTCATGTATGATGAGACAGAAGGCTGCAGTTTCAGCGGGGAAATTTTCTGCAGATTCAAATTCCAAACAGACGTCTACAGGAGCTTGTTTGAGAAACTCATTTTGTTTTGATCAATCAATGACACTGAGAGGAGGGTATTCTTTGAAATCACTTTTCTTCAATACTGGTTCAGGCTCTTTACCTGAAAGTTTGCCTGAAAGTTGGTATACATCTCATACAGTAGTGCAAACTGATTATGGCCAATGTCCAGATTCAAACTGCCATACGGATAGTACTGTGAATTCAGGAACACCTTGACATTGCTTGTATTGACATGTGACGGCACTTCAACGATCTCATATCCTGGTGGTGCAACAGGAAAGAATTCATGTATTGTGTACACTTTGCGTTCGTTAATGTAAACTCCCGTAGTGATATTGCACTAAACTCGTAGAGCGTTCACATTGAGAATAGCCACAGCTAAATCAGAAGTATGAGTTTTATTGGCTTCAAGAATACGTGGCGTAAATCCCAACAATCGTCCAATAGAATCACTTGGTTGAAAGTTTACTTCACGATCACACTTAATTTCGCTGCTCAATGTGTTATTCGTGTTGTGCTATTTGGCTTGATGTTCATTTTAATGCCGTCAATTGCTAGAGCTTTTTGGACGAAAATCTCAATGTCTTCAATCTCATAGCTGCCAGTAGGTATAATCACCTAATCCTATATCAACGTTCGGAATCACATTGAGTGTGAGCAGTTCAACGAAACCAAGTGCGTAGTTCTAATGTTGAGAGAGTTCTAATGGTGGAAAATATTCTGCTTCTAATACAGAAGAGTTTCCTGTTATGGTGAGCGTAAATGATTGACCCATGGTGATGTTCTGCTCTATACTGACTCTATAGACTGTACTTGTCTTTTATATTTAGCTGTCCACTTAGAAATTTTAAACACAAGTGTCCACATTCAACACTATCATAGTCTTGATATCTGTCATGTTTGTAATTTATTATGCTACCAGCGCCGAGGTAATCGACAAGATCCGATGACAGAAGCTGATTCAATTTTATGTGGTCCTCTCACTGGCAATTAATTGCGCATGAAGACTCCACGAAAATGTGAAATCTTTAGACCCCTGGCCTACTTGAACAGATCGGCGTCAGTGAGTGCGCGGCATGGTAGCTTCACTGCAAGTTTTTTGCTGCAGGTCTTAGACGAAGTCCTTGTCCTTAACGATAGGGTTTCATATGAAGACTCAATCCTTTTCGTTTACCCAAAACAGTGGCCTCCATTGTCTGGTTGTGACGTCGAAACTCTGCAAGTTGTCGTTTGGCTGCGCTAGCTTCATTCAGACCCTTTCTTATACCAGCTGCTCCACCAGTAAGTTCTCCAAGTGCACTGAGCCCAGCAAAAATTGGAACCAGTGGCAAAACACTACCGACTTCAGAAGGTATTAACAGTACACTACTCGGTTTTCATCGCCTACAGTTTTGATAGCTTCCTGCGTCCCTTCGAATGCAGGATTGATAGCAACTTTTGCATCACTTCTTCATCCCATTGCTTTTTTATCTGCACTCACAACCTTTCTAAATGCTATTAGTTTATTTTTTGAAGTTGGTTACTCCTTTTTCGAAATAGGTTTCCTCTTCAGCCCCGTGCCGTGTTTTGCTTTGGCATTCATAACATCAGTTTTTGCCAGTGCTGCTGTTTTTCCAACAATTCTAGCGTCTTCAGTAAAACGCACTGCCAAGCTTTACTGGCTAGTACTCGATCTGCAGCGTTTCTTGCTTTAACTTTCGCACGATTTCGTGAATATGCAATGTCGTGTTCTTTACACGCTTCGTCTAGAGGATTGATGGCAGGATCACCTCTAGCAAGTCGTTTGGCTAGCTTAGTACCTGGACCACAGTATTGCTATCCAGACAGGTGTAGCTCATACGACGAGTTGCTGATGACTTTGTTGACCAATCCTTTTCCTTGATGATGATGGCGTGACACTTAATTCGTTTTGCGGTGCATAATAATTCTTCACTATATGAAGGTCAGCGCGCAACTGATCTGAAAGCTATACAAGCCCGGTATTTATAGCTTTCACGACAGTTGATATCAAGATATGGTTCAAGACACAACCTTACAAGCTTCCGGTAGTCAACTTTGACACCCTTGTGCAACAACGGAAGAAGAAGGGGGTAACACGTCATGGTAGTTTGCTACCAGACAGCATTCGTGGAGTGTTTTGTGGACCATCCAAATGCGACAAGACAAATTCCCCGCTCACTCTGATTCTACACCAAAATGGTCTGAGATTTGAAAACGTTTACGTCTACTCAAAGTCGCTCGAACAAGCAAAATACCAATTCTCAGAACGGGTGTTAAATTATGTAGATGGAGGTGGGTATTTTCCATTTAGTGAGCATGAGAGTGTTATACCACCAAGTGAAGCTCAACCAAATTCCATTATTGTGTTTGATGATGTGGCTTGTGAGAAACAGGATAATAACAAAGCATTATTCTGCATGGGAAGACACGCCCATGTTGACAACTTTTGCTTATGCCAGACGTAAGCTCGGATTCCTAAGCACCTGGTCTTAGATAATCTAAATCTACTAGTCCTATTCAAACAGGACGTATATGACGATCATGTTAACACTGACATGAGCTATACTCAATTCCGTGATTCATGCTCTGCATGTTGGAACACTTCCAAGTATGGATTTATTGTTATTAATAAGGACATTGATATCAATGAGGGTAGATACCGAAAGGGACTTGACTGTTTCATCACGCAATAAATACGAATTGTGCGGTGGAAATGATTGCATTGAGACATCAAAACATCAACATGGCAAAGTTTCACAAAGAGAAGGAGGTTTTCCGTCAAATCGCGAAAGCTAGTGAGGCAATTCGACGTAAACATCTAATGCTCAAAATGGGTAAAGAAGCCACTGAAAAGATGATGATTGTAATGCTGATACTTATGAGCATTTGACATACAAGTATCTCAGAATGCTACAGCAAAATAGATTTGGATATGGCTTATGGTGTGCGTTAGCCCAATTATGGCAGCATTATGATTGGCGATAAACCAATTAGTTTTGAGAAACAATATATCAACGTTGATGGTAAAGATTATCTGAAAACCGTTGGTCTACTTGAAATGCTATTGAGACAAACTCCCGAAGAGACATCCATAAGCGCTGATGATTTAAACAATATTATAAAGAAATATTGGTTTCTACAAATGCACACAAGAAGCGGTACAGCCCAACTGAACCTATCCGCACCGTTAAAAATATCAAGTACAAAAAGTTTATTGCAAAACTGTTAAACGTATCACGCAGACGATCCTCAACTAGTGGAGGTTCTCTACCACAGTATATGGTAGTAAGAGAAAATGTAAAGACTGACTACGTCTACTGGGATGACGCTAACGAACTAGTTGATCGTCTTCGTCTACTCCTAGCGTCTCAAGCAGCATGCAACCTGAGTCATAACAATGAAATTATATCCATAATTGAGAGACTACGGGAACCTGAAATCATATATTAGAAGCGGACTCATAACAGTATTGTCAGTATCACGATAACTTCAATTAAGTCGCCCCTGCACCTTCTTCCGTTTTGACGGCACGGCAGAGATAGCCGAGCGAAGCACCACCAACCACAGAACAGCGCCGAGGAAGTAGCCAATCAGCGTCGACCTGTGGAAACTCTCCTACAAGCGGGCGAGACAACGCGCCTGGCAACCGACAAGTCACGTTCTCTTTCCTCCAGCAGCCCCGTGCCTGAACGGATCAGACGCGCGATTGCTCCTTATTTTCGATTGAAACTAACTTTTTTTGTTAGCTTGTGAAAATTAACATCAGTGTTCTCAATTTGAAAAGTGGAGGTAAGGTCACCTAAATTCACCTTCCGTGAAATGTGGAAATCGCCCAATTCCCCGTGTTCGTGCTAGTGAAATTTTGGTTGAAGTTCTGTTCTTATGTGTAATTTGTGGCCGAACACATCGAATTTAATTCGAGCCTCCAAGGCTATTTGTCTTGAGTATCTGGAAAGTGTAATGTCGTGAGAAAATTAATGCGTTCCCGCCCCTCTCATTACTTTTTCTTCTTGGTTACCGCCATTCACAAGCAATTCCGCCATTCCGTCTTCATGAATCATCGACTCGCTATCCT
This sequence comes from Melikaiella ostensackeni, assembly GCA_032362435.1. Lineage (NCBI taxonomy): Eukaryota > Metazoa > Arthropoda > Insecta > Hymenoptera > Cynipidae > Melikaiella > Melikaiella ostensackeni. The sequence continues at coordinate 1,077,425 of JAUMHM010000078.1, forward strand.
TGCTATCGCAGCAGCCATGTTGGCCTCGTGGATTATGTAGGACATTAATTCGGCCGCTGATTTATTTTTCTCAAATAGATTCTCTGTAGTAAAATCCTTGTTTTTGTTGTAATTTATTTGGCGTAGTTATTCGATACAAGCTAATTAAAAATTTGATCTGTTTGCCCTTAGAATGTCAGCTCGATGAGCGAGCCCAGCTTGGGATAGTTTTTATTGTATAAAAGTGATTATCTATAATAGATTTAATGCTTTCACGATGATTCATTATGATGAAAGGAGGTGTTTCGGGTTTCAATCGTGTGCAAAAC
>JAUMHM010000078.1:1077832-1092568 GCA_032362435.1 Melikaiella ostensackeni
CAGCGAGCCCAAAAACCCTAGAGTAGGACTTGGATGCCAAGTCGGAGCAAGTTAAATATGAAAAAAATGGTTGACGCTAAAAGGCGTCAATGCCACGCAGGGCACGAAAAAATTTGACGCCAAAAGGCGTCAATGCCAACGAAGGGGTTAATTGTTAATTATTCATTATCATTAAATTAATGTAATGAATCATGGAAGCAGATTCGAAGCCCAAATGTCTAATTTTTCATTCTTCTACATCAAGTTTTAACTTTGATCAAAAATTCTTTCGATAGTTTTATTCATTCTTTTGGATTCTTAAAACTTTAATTAATTTCAAAAGGAAGCGGATAGGAAGACAAAATAAGTGAAAAAGTGAATACAATTTACAACACTTTTAATTCTCTAAAAGTTTGTTTTTAGATATAAATTCTTGAATCGTTAAAGAATTAAACATTTAAGAACATATCTTTGGAACGTTAAAACACGGTTCCGTTGAAATGACTTCAACAAGAATTTTTCTCTTGATTTTGTACCTGGGATGTCTTACAACTATTTTTCGATAAAAAGCAAATCTTCGCGGAGCCGTTTTTTGAATAAAATCCATTTTTAAGAAATCGAAATATGTACCCAATTTTCTCGAAAACGAAGCGAGATATGAAAAAAAGGTACGAAAGCAAAATTGTTCCTTGGAAAAATTGCTACAAAAAAATTTCTATAATTTTAAATATTACTTCCATTTCTTGAAAAACTTGATTTCTTTATTTCATTATAAATTTTCCATTCCCAGATACAAAATCAAGAGAAACATTCATGGTTTTCGTACCTTTGGGTTGAAGTCATTTCAATGGAACCGTGTAAAAGTGTTTATACACTTTTTCTTTACCTGTTCTTTTCAACTAAAAATAAAATATCTGAATTTTTCTTCCTATTATTAAGAATATAATATCTGCATTTCTCTACTTAATATTATGAATATAATATTATACTCCTCTTCTTTAAAAAATTAAGTGAAATATTATGAAAATAACAATTATTTTCGCAATTATTCTGTATTCCATTACTTTCTCGCTCTCTCTCACTTATTTCTATTGCAGTCGAAAAGAGACAAACGACAGTCGCCCGTGGCGAGTGGCGGTTCTTCGGTCTTGGTGGGATTCCCCAAAGTCTAAAGTATTCTTAAGTAGTATGAGAAGTAGTCACAGTGATCGGGGAGTAGTACCTTCAACAGTCTGTGTAGTAGCCTGTTCGTCTCGTTAAGTAGTTCGGCAGTAGTCGGCTATCTGACTCCCGGAATACTCAGTGCACAGCCCCTCGGCCTTATGTATTGTGGAAGAAGGATCCTGCTTCTGTAACAGTCGATGGTTTTACGCTATCTTGGAAAAAATTCTTTTTATATGCCTTCCCACTTTTTGCAATAATTTTGAAGGTCCTTAACAAAATAGAATCTGAAGAATTTAAGGGTATTGTAATCATTCCAGACTGGCCTACTTAGCCTTGGTACCCTGTTTTACAATCAATACTGATCCAAGAACCAATTCATTTTGAGCCAAAAATGAATCTCCTACTTTCTTGTAATAGGGAACCACATTCACTTTGGAGACACCTTACTCTGGTGGCCGGGAGGTTGTTCGGCAAGCCTTAAGGGAAAAAGAAATTCCATGAACATCGCTCGAGATACCTGTGGCTTCCATTGAAAATTCATCGATGAAGAACTATAATGTAGCTCTTAAGAAATGGTGGACCTTTTTCTCTGCAGAACTCTATAAATCCTTATAAGCCAAAAGTTCCTGAGACTCTGAACTTTCTCACTCATGAGTACGAAAAAGAATCTTCATATAGTGCAATCAACTGTACTAGATCTGCGTTATCCTTGATTGCAGATTCTCGAATCACCAACAATGAAAGAATGCGAAGGTTTCTTAAAAGAATTTCGAGGTTAAGGCCAGCTCGCCCCAGATACGAGCATACCTGGAATCCGCGAGTGGTTCTAAATTATTATTTTTTCCAAACCGAATAATGAAGATTTGAATTTTCAAGAGTTGTCTAAAAAGCTTGTCACGCTCCTAGGCCATACTACAAGTCATAGAATGCAAACCTTTGCTGCTATCAATATCAGTAACATTAAAAAGACTCCAACCTTAATTGAGATTAAGATCACAGATCAGATTAAAACATCGGGTTGCAATAAAGCGCAATCGATTTTACTTTTACCATATTATCCAGACAGAAAACTATGTTCTGAGTCGGCTTTTGAATCTTACTTGGAAGCTTCGAAGCTTTTAGAAAAATCTACTGGGAAATTGTTCATCTCTACCAGGAGACCTCATCGAGGCGTCTCATCGTAGACCCTGAGTCATTGGGTTAAGGATATTTGAACAAAAAGCGGAATTGACACAGAAATCTTTCCCGCACATAGTACGCGACACGCAGCTACTTCTACAGCTAAGAATCTTGCAGTCGACTTGGATTTAATCAGGAAGACAGCTGGCTGGACTAAAAATTCAACCACGTTTGTTTAATTTTACGATTGTCCTACCGTGAAATACAATATATTCATTGAACGAACTTACCTGTACGTGAATTTCGATCCTAATTGTACGAGCGCTTTCTCCGAATAGATCAAACCCACCCCGTTTGATATACCCATTATCTAATTTCAATTAGAACCCTAGTTTATACGGCAACACTTTCAATAAATGACGAGGCTTGCGTATCGCAGAGCGAAAGATACACGCACGCCAATTTCTTTATTTAACTTTCAAAATCGTAGCTGTACTGACCAAAAGTAGGGGGACTATCATTTGATCTATTCGGAGGAGGCGCTCATACAATTAGGATCGAACTTCACTTACAGGTAAGTTTGTTCAATCAATAAATTACTGATATCAAATGTATGCATCATCATAGGAAAATTACTTTAATTGCGCAATCAAAAATGTAGTTTTACTGAAAAACTGGATGTCTTTAGAGCAATTCTGCTAGAATAGTTGCTAGTTTATGAAGATGAGAAAAAAATGTATTTTATGTATTTACTTATAGTCTACTTATTTTTAAGTATAATGCACTGATTTTTTAGAAATAAACAAAAGGGAAATCAAAAGAAATTGAAGTTGCATTTTTTCTCAGAGTTCCTTCTACTTATAACCAGTGTGAATAGTAGATATGCGAATTGCAGGTCAAAGAACGTCATTGGTATTGTGAGTTTAAGAATCATCGTCTTCGACATTGAGAGAAATTACGTTTGATAGATCAGGTTACATGTGATAGCTGCAGTTTGAGAATGAATAAATTAAAGCAGATGAGTTCATTTTAAACAGCAAGTTTACTAAAAAATATTATTTTCAGGTTGCATTAAATAAAAAATACCAATTCATATTTAATTAATTTTATCTGTTTTGTTCTTTATTTTCAAAGTCTTGTATTTTTACAAACAATTGTACAGTTTTACGATATTCGTTCAATTTTCGAATCATTTTTCATTTATAGTAAAAGCTTTGCTGATTTGACAATAATAATATTTATTTCCTACACACGAACTATATATTTTGCGATATATTTCACATTATTAGAGTATTATCATGATTATCGCCTTTCACGGGTTCATACCTCTATTTTAATATCCCCATGGAGGTGTGTCTGTGGTACCAGGCAGAAGCACTCGTTCATCATCGTAACAGCTGAGAGCAATCTTATCTTGTGTGATGGAGTGAACCTCATGTTTTCGGCTTTGAATTAGATGTTGCGTTTTGATTAAATTTTGATAAGACATTAAAATTCACTTGTAATCATCGAATGTAATTGTTTTCAGTGTTGACCCTTTAACATACTTAGCTTCCTTTTTTTCATCCTTCATCAAACCTAATACTTTTTTGTTTAGAAGAGGTATACCGTGAATATTGTTTGACAGATAGTCTAAAGTCTCAAATTTATGTGAGTGTCGTTTAATATGGTCGTTAAAATTGGGATCAGTGATGTGGTAAATGAAGCTATCGGTGTCGGTATAGAGCAGTTTTGCTTTTTCACCAAAAACTTCCTTCATGTACTTATAGTGAAAGTCATAAATCATTATCTTTGAAATGTTCAGAATTGTACATAAAGACCACATATATTGGTTTATTAAAAACGATGCGTAATTTATTTAGTTCTACTATAACCATGTCTTCACCATATATGATAGAGCTATGAAAATTTGGTCTTGCAATTAGAGCTTTCGCATCAAACCTTCTCTCCCATTTCGTATGAAACCTAACATTCTTGTGCTCTTGAAAAAGGCTACAAATCAAATTGGACAACTCAAATATTTACTGTATGTAATATCACTAATACTGAACCAGTAACGTATATACTGAAAGATTATAAAGATGATGCGCGTAGTTTTTATGAACAAAAACTTGCCAAAGTTAGGCATGCAGATATTTATCTTGTTGAAGAAGTACTCAAGAAACGTGGAAATATGCTATTTGTAAAATGGTTAGGTTTTGACGACTCTCACAATACTTAGATAGATAAGTCTAGTTTGTGTGTCTCTTTGTATTAATATTAAGTATTTTCTAAATAAATTTTACTATTTTCAAACATATATAGATTGTTATTTTTTACTTACACACCAATCCTTAACCTAATAAATGAAAAAGTCGCATTTTGGTTTAAATTATATTTATTTAAATTTTCTCACTATTAAAATACAAGACATTTTAATGAATAAACGTGCCACTCACACATTTGAGTTATGGTAATCTCTCAATCACTTCTTCACAAACATTTTGATTATAAAAAGTAATCATTGCCAGAAACAGACTTTTGAATCGCATTAGATTAATAAATATATTTTTTCTCACTGTCTTATGCTTCAAACTAACATACTTTTCCTGTATATAAGATTTGACACTTTTCACGCAAGGTGATTTCACATTGCACCAAACACCTTCAGCAGTGGTTTCAATAATAACGTCCTTTGTACGTTGAAACGGTATAACTCTCTGTTCCAGAAGATAACGGTCGATACAAACACTCACTTCCTGTAAAACTGCGAACGTTGTTTCTTTTAGTAAAAAAGGATTATGTTTTCAAGTTTCAACTTCACTTTCTTGAATTTGCTCCAAATTCACTGTACGATAATCTCCATGGGATATCGTCATGTGTATACGGAAATTTCCACAGTCGATGTATTGTTGCTTCTCTTGGCCATCAAAATACAGTAAAAATATGTCAAAGTAACTTCTGAACAATTTCCAATCTTCAGAATTTGAGGTCATACTTGCACAAGGATGACTGGCTAGCAGTTTCACTGAAGAAGCTAACTTTCCATCTTTTTTAAATTCAGCACCGATGATTATTTTGTTTGTAAATAATGAATTCAGATAATATGTAGTGGAATGTTACATTTGAATTCGAGATGTGTAAGACTTTTTGCGAAGAACAGTACTCCAAATCTTATGTTGGCTTTCTTGATTGCCGTGATTTCATAGCCGTTATTCAACTCCAGTTCTTCGAGCTTCTTTGTTGGAGGGAAGTCTTTATTGAGAGCAATTTTGTTCAGTTTTGTGAAATCTATCTTCACTGCTTTACTTTGCGATAGTCACAGAATTGAATTTTCTTGTTAAGAGTTTGTAAGTCTGTTCGCACTTACATCACTTGTCTCAGTTCTTGAATGTTCTCCAAAAATACTTTCAAACAACTTTTTATCTCTTGGCGCTTTTCTTCACGACCTGACATCTGACGACAGACTGATGAATGCGAAGAACTGGCCTCCTTTTATAGACTATTATCCCTCTACCAGATTTTGTTGGAAACTTTTTGCACAATATTACATTATATGATGCAATAAATTTCCAGAAGGTTCTACAACATAATCAACACGTCTGGGATATAACGGTTTGCAATGTAAATGTGTGATGCGTCATTAAAATCATAAATAACCTTGAATCTGTTTTTACAGTTTCACAGAAAATTTGAAAATATGTTTTACATTTACGATTAATTTACTTTCTTTATCTATTCATATATTTCCTTCTTTGTCTTAAAGTTCTAGAACGTTCCAGACTGCAGAAGAATGTTTTTCATGAATTATTTGCGCATTAAAAAAATATATTCTTAATCAACTTTATCTTAAATTTGTCATTCAGAAAAAGCAATAAATTAAATTTATAGACAAAACAAAATGTCATACTTACCCCATATCCAATCACAATTATACATCTGCATTCTTTATGCATCAAATAAATGAAGATAGAAATTTTTTAATTTGACGTATTATCTATAAGGAAGCAATAATACATCCTTATTTCATTCATATATATATTAATCTGTTTCTTTGTTCGCTTATGAATACCAAAACACTGCACGTAATGACGTAAAAATTTGTACAGTGATTCATTATGTCACTCGGAAGGTTTATGACTTGGTCCGAATCACAAACTCATTGTCATTTTTGTATCAACAATGGGCAAAAGTCAATAACTTTTTCCATGAGAAATACATTGGGCGCGATATTGTCGCGATTCGATATACATCGATTGCTATCAATGCTACCAAACCACTGCACGAAATGACGTAAAACTTTGTGCAATGATTCTTTATGTCACTCGGAAGATTTATGACTTGGTCCGATTGCAATAACAATAGGCAAAAGTCAATAATTTTTCTCATAATGAATACATTGTGCTCGATATTGGCGATTCAATATATATGGATTGCTGTCGATGCCATCGATCCAATGTATTGAGTATTTGCGTTGATCTGCTTCGTAAACATAGTTAACCAAAACACCCAATACTTCTGATCCGTTTTTCTTCGATATTTATGCAGTGTTCAGCGAAATTCACCGCTTTTAAATCATAAGTATTAATTGATTCATTCTGCACGTCGTACTATTTATGCAGTGAGTGACAGGCGCGTCTAATTTCATTAAATGTAAAAAGTGAGGTTAACTTTCGATTCGCATTAAAAGGTTATGTTTATCCCATTCGAGTATTTTATGTTCAAAATTAATATACACAGAAACAGTCTAAGTAAGACGGAATGCAATAAAAAATTTGACTTATAAACGCGAACTTTCGCCATAACTTAACTTAGCCTTGGGTTAGAAAATCAGGTCTTTTACAAGTTTTCATTGTCATTTCCTAAAACTTTTATTGTATTTTCTTTTGTTATCGATGTATGGAATTAATTATAGCGGCACTTCCGCGGCGGCAAAGCCGCCGCCACAGGGCACAGCTAGTAAATTATACAATCACAATAATTCATTTTTTGTACAAATATCAAAAAAAGGAACACGAATGTTGAAGACTTTTTCCAGGCGAGCATTAGCACTGGCTGTATATACAGGATTCACTGAATACAACCTTGCTGGAAAATGCAATCTTTTATTTTTAATAACAATAAGTTTTCCACGATTGAAAAAATCTATGCATCTTATCAAGAAATGAAGATTTTGATTGTTAAAAAGCATTTTCGATGGGTAAAACCAAAAATAGAGGTAAGAAAGAGCCGGTTAACGAACTCGACCTTTCTTCTTAGGCTGTGAAAATGTTTTTCTCAATCTAATAGTTTTTTTAAAAGTTATCGCGCCTAGAGGCTACCGCAGACAGACATACATACTACAGATAGACACACACATGCCATTGTAAGCACCGTTTTTTTCTGAGTCAGGGTGTCTCAAATCGTTGAGGTTTGATGAGAACCAGCAATGTCAAATTTTACACAAAACTACTTCTCACTTAGGATGGGAATGTAGAAATTAAAAAACAAAACACGTCAAAGATGCATTTTGAGGAATTGATTTAAAGACCAATGAAAAACGATAATAAAGTCGGTACTTTACGAAACTCAAGATTAAATTCACTTATCAGAGTAAGTACTAAGCTTCGGTGCAAGTGACAATGTCCATTTCTTGAAGGATGTTATCTGGCTATAATTAACGGAACGGAACTTTGCTCTAATACCTTTACTGGCTCCCCGTTTTGTGGTAGACTCTCGAACTTTAAGCCCTATCTTTGTAGAAAGCCACTTACCGTAAATGAAATAAACTTGCAATTAGTTTTGACTTTGGGTTTATGTCCCACCGAAAAGAAGAAAATATCATCTTTTATTGAATGAATAATTTCAGTTTAGAATCGACTGTCAAACGCATTTTAAGACTTGAGTAAATAGATGTTGAAAACTACAAAAAATAAAACGTGAAGCGTTAAGATTAATAAAATACACTGTTATGGAAATGCGAGGTGTTGCTATTGAATAACAGGACTGATGCTCTAACAATTTTTATTTACCAAATTATTCAACGGATATGTTATCCCTTTCAATGTAGTCTCCTTCCTGATTCCTACACCGTTCCATACGAACCTTCCATTGTTTGAGACAATGTTGCAGGTCCTTTTCTGAGAGGTCTTTCATGAGCCGCACCGCTTTTTCCTTCACAGCATCCACCGACTTGAATCTGGTCCATTTAGCTCAGACTCAATCTTCGGGAACAGAAAAAAATCTTGGATCTTATTCTTTGCTAAAAACCTCTAGACAGGCAGCGCGCCTTGTGTGCTGGCGCGTTGTCCTGGTGAAGAATTCACGAACCGTTCTTCCCCATTTCAGGTCTTTTTTTTCTTACGCTTTCATGAAGAGTTGGCAAAACCTCCTTATAGTACACCTGATTAACAGTGTGACCTTCAGGCACCCATTTACTGTGAAAAATTCCTCGGATATGAAAAAAAAAACTATCATCATTGCTCTGAATCTCAACTTGCTCATGCGTGCATTCTTTTGTCTCGGTGAACTGGGACTCTTCCAATGTATGGATTGGTGCTTACTTTCAGGGTCGTATTGAAAAAACCATGATTCGTCACAAGTTATTACATTTTCCACAAACTTCGGATCATTTTCGACGTTCTCCAGAATTTTAGCACAAACGTTGCTTCGAGTTCCCTTTTCCTCAGGAGTGAGCAATTTCGACACCATTTTAGCTTAAGCTTTTTTATGTGTAAATTTTCATTTAAAATTTGTCTAACAGTTTCTTCATCGATGTTCACTAAGTCTGCTATTGCTCGAATATTCAGGCATCGATTTGTTCGAATAATTTTACTCACTTTTATTATGTTGCCGTCGGTTTTCGATCTGCGAGAACGACCGGGACGCGGATCGTCTTCACTTTGTTCCCTCCCCTTCTCTAAATTTTTTAGACCAATCGAAAACTTGAGTATGAGACATACATTTATCACCGTAAACTTCCTTCAGCAAATTATACATTTCTGTAGTGGATTTTCCAAGTTTCCCAAAAAATTTCACGTTGACGCGCTGTTCTACTTTCACACTCAACATAAATCCGGCGGAGCTCAGGTAGACGGTCAACTTTGAGCAAAGGTTACTGTTGTACTGAGGGTCATAAAACCTTGAAATTTAGAGGTTAGGGAGGGGGGGAAGAACACAGATCAATATTAGAATCTGCTTGTTCTTGCCGAGGCCCCAAGCAAGCGGCGAAAAAATCAGTCCGGTTATTTAATAGCTGCACCTCGTATCAACCAGAATAAAAAAGAATTAATGAATATTGCAGCAATTTCAGATAATATTTTACAGGATAAAGTGCATCACTGCGTTATTGAAGCGTAATGTAGCAATTTCGGATAGTTAATTAGAACCGTTATACATTGATGGAAATGCCCCTTACGAATGTTGGGATGAACGAAATTTAAACCCTACGGCTGACAGCCTACACCACAACAGCATCCGGTAGTACACTTTACACAACCGCTTGTGTCCCCAACAAGTTCGTTTGTACATTTCCGATCATGCGGTTCAATGGTCCTGAATCCTGATTCATTACCCTGGTAATCGCACAGAAAAAACTAGCGTTTCAATTTTCTTTCAGTTCATTTTTTGACAAGTTCATTTTGAACTGTATCTAAGTTCGCTGTCAAACATGAACTTCTAGTGATTTAAATCTGTTATTATTATTATTCTAAAACAGAAATTATAATTAGAAAATTTAATTATTTTTTCTACTAATTATTAAGTGAAGAAACTAACAATATCAGAATCTTGATATTGAATTGTATTTAACAACAAAATGAATTGTAAATGTTACAAATAGTTTGGAACATTGTATTAATAAAATTGTAAGAATGGCACGGTTGTTAATGTGGAATTTACAAGAAAACTCATTTTACCCTTGAAATTTTAAAATATTCGTGAAAATACGTGTCTCCTTATTTTCTACGTACAAAAACATTTTTCGTTGGGAAACCAATCCTGATCATGGCACCCGCTGGCCTGCATGATTTTGAAATCGATTCGGTCTTAAATATTCTGCTCACGACTTTCTTAATGTTTCCTGGAGGAAGGCATTTTTGAAATAGTCCAATTTCATGAAGTCAACTTTCGGGAATATAAGATGTTTTTCATTTTTCACTGTAGAATTGATTTATCTTTCGTGTTTAGTTTGATGAGTCAATCGTTAGCCATTTCTTCACTTTCGATGTACTTCAAATCCACAAAGTTAGTAAATGAATCGTTTAAGAAATACTTGAAATTGGTATCAACAAAAACAATCTATTTGAAAGCTTTTTGATTTCTAATGTCTTAAATTTTTATTCATGATCCATGAAGAATGAATCGAAACTTTGTGTTAAAATGGGAAAAAGGGTCCAAATTCTCAATCTTAGGTATTTTGGAGATTTTTCAATTTATATTCCAATGCCAAGCATGCTCTCATTGTTTTGATGAGAGGGGGTATCATCAGCCCTAAATGCCCCTCTAATGGAACCGGATGTCTTCCATCTGCCCCTGGAGCCTTCTTGAGGTCAAAGGACTTTGTGGCGATAGCTCTACTCTTCGAATTACCTTTTTCCGAGCTCTGAGACCTCATTCAACGGACAGTCATTCTCATAGAAATGGATCAGAGTATCTTGCAAGTAATCAACTACTACCTTCAGCTGTCTGGTAAGGTCAACAGAGTTTTGATCCATTTATTATCCCCTTGCACCGAGTCAAGTTTAACGCTAAAAGGCTTGTTAGCTAAGAGTAAAGGTTCCTTAGAAACTCTACAATCACTAACTTCCCGAGGTGAAAATATCCCCAGTTTTCTCTAGAAAACTCTTCAGAGTGCGTTACCAAGAAGCGAACAGGAAACTCCTGGGAGTTGAGCGAGAAACTCTCAAGTGTCAAGTGGAAAACTCTCAGAAGTTCAATAGGACAGTTCCAGTTTTTAGGGCCCCAGCAGTCGATTCCTCGAGGACACAACATTCCACTCATATACCAGCTGCATAGAACACATCACCGGGGAAATCAGAGTTCGAGAATTACTTTTGGGTACCTCTAATCGAATATGAAATACATCTTCTTTTCGGAAGCATGATTTTAGGGTCGATCTAATTAGTTTCTGGCGGAACCAGTGAATCGACTGCAGGAACACTAAAGATCTGCTGAAACCAAAATTTAGCGGACAAGACGTGTTTTAAGTAGTTTCGGATGTCGGACTTTGGGAAACAACTGCACAGACTATAAAGGACGCTTAAACCCAGATCTTTCCGGAAAATATGTGTTTTATTACACCTGGTGCTTTTATTGGATGTTATGTCCAGGAATAACCGACTGGAAGTTTTCTGTTTGATTCCTGAGAGTTTCCCCAGTAAATTCTAGGGAAAATGTGAACGTGGTTGTTTCATGAGCCTTCTAAACATGAGTTATGTCTATCACTTCCTGACTTGTTGTCGTAAGAAATATTAGTTTATTTTCCCTATTCAGAATCTTCAGGTTAGTTACCTTGTTAGTTCTCCAGCTAACCCTTACGTGAATATGCTATAAACTTCAATCAGTGAAAAATGGGTCAATGAAGCAAATGATTAAGCATTTTCACTGATTCAAAATGCAATCTCACTAATTCGAATAGCTAGAAATGGGTCACTGATCGAAATCAATAACAGGATGGCGAGTAAAAAAGGATTTCGGAATTCCCTGATTTTCCTCTGAATGAAAATTGAAATTCCCTAATCACTTCTCAATTTTTCAACAGAGTCTGTTAGCTTGTTACAGTGGTTATTATTATTTAATAAATGAGTCGTTCGCATAAAAAAAAACATTTGAAATATATTCTATCTAAAAATTACATCATTCTTCGGCACGAATTAACACAAATGTTACTTTTCCAATCACAGAACAAACCGTAAAATAAAAAACGTATAAAATAAAATAAAATCAGCAAACGAAACACTTATGACATTTTTTGCAACACTTGAATTTCATCATTTGATGAATCGACTTCTTTTCGAACTTCTTCTAATGCTCTGGCCCTCTTGGCTTCTAGTTCCTTTACTTGCAGATTAAAAAGCCTCTTCTTAACTGCTGCCGTGTTCTGAGATTCGGCTTCTTTTCGGCGCTCCTCAGCAGCATCTTTAAGAAGAGAGTACGCATTTTGTGCTGCGAGAATGACTTCTTTGGTAAAATTGAATGCTTAGACTCCACCAAAGGTAGTGACTGCGTCATAAACAGCCCTTCTCCCGACTAAAGTTCCCTCCTTCATATTTTCAATAAGACATTCTTTATTCACTGAGAAGCCTTTAGCGTTTCCGTGAGAGAGAACAGTGATCATTTTCATAGCTTTTTCGATGTTTTCACTATGCTTGATGGCCTCGATAAGTTTGATCCAAAAATGGTCCACGCGTTGACTTTTTCTACAGAAACTTTTCAAGTCTTCTCGCACTTGTGGAAGCTTACACATATTCCTGAATTCACGAGCTGCTTTGTTTGCAATATTTCCACCGAGCCAATTTTTATCAACGAGAGTCGTTAACAAAGTTCCCAATGTTTTTCCCCCTAGTTTAAGATCAGCTGCAACGTATGGATCAAAGTAGGAGAGAGCTTTTGTCAACGTATACGCAAGCGGTGAGCGTTCCTGCAACTTGCTAATAAATTTGATTATACAGTTTCTGCACTCTTGACGGAACTGAAGAATTTCGAGGGCAGTGCAAGTCTTGATCTTCATTAGGGCACTTTTGGTGGCGACTCCGGGATGAATCTTTGCAGCTGTCAGTAGATTTTCCTCATTGCTCACATCAACGCTGTGTACTGAGATTGCTTTTACCATGACCATAGTCTTAACGACACGTTCCATTTGATCACGCATGACACCGGTAAGGGCATTATATAAAAATGGTACAAGAGGTGAGTTTAACTAGAATTCGGTCAAGAAGGGATTGATGTCCTGCAACAAGGATTTGAAAAAAGCTAACTTTGCTATCAGCAAAGGGTACTTACAGAACTTTTCAATAGTTTTGAAGCTATTGCAAGTCAGTTTTCAAATTTTTCGAGTTCTTATCAACGTACTGAACGTACTTAATAATGTTCGGGAGCATGTCCGGAGCCCGCTGAGCGACATTATCATTGTACAGCCATCGAATGACGCAGAATTTGAGTGGGAAAATGGAACATTCAGTAGCGTCGGAGAAGGTTTGTCGTCGAGCTAGAACATCCTTAAAATGATTGCAAATTGCAATTAAAAATTGCATCAAGTTTCATCCCGTTTCTTTGAAACCACCTTTGAACGCACCATTCAAATTGTGAAGCCCATAACTACAAATCTCCAAAATTTCAGAATCATCCTTGTACATTTTGATAAGGCCTTTGATGTCTTTTGAAAACTCAAAATTAAGTTTCGGACTATCCATGGAAATTTGAAGAATCTCCTTTGGTCGAAGAGGTGATATGCCTTCCAAAAATGTGATGAGCAAGTCTAATGCTATGGCACGCCTCAAAAATACTGACGTGAGGTATCATGTCTTCACTTCTCCACCATCTTTTGGCATTTTTTGGCAATTTCACTGTCGGGAAACATTTAGCAAAAAAGCTTCACGTTTCGTACTGCTGAGCGCAATGACTTATGCGTCATAACACTTTCAATGACCCATACTATTTCTGCTCCGGTGACATCCTTGATTAAAAAACTCTGAAGTCTAGACGGTTGCTCCTCCACTGTTTCTATCGGAGCCATCTGTGATGTAGAAGGCAAATTTGCAACTTGGATAATTTGCGGCACAAGATGGTTTGAAGCAGACTTTTCATTGATAGCACTAATAGAATAAGTTTTCTGAGAAGATTCGTTGCAAAGAAAAGATTGCAATGTATGCATGGTAGTCAAAGCATTCATCGCTTTTTTGTGCTTGTCACCTTTCATATGACTGATCAAAGCTCTTCATCCCATATTGTTCAGGCTAAATGATTTTCCATTCCCACATCTGATACACTTCGCCGAAGTAGCATCATTTTAAACTCTTGCTAGCCATGGTTTGAATTCAGGATCTGTCAACCACTGAGTTTGAAAAGTGGTCATTTCCAAAAGACGTTGAAATTTACAAAGGAGGATAATTATTTTCATTTACACGTAAAAAAGAGAGGAAATGAAATTTGAATTTGTGGTAACTGATAGAGTATTTGAATATATCTGATAATAAAATTAGAAATCATAAATATATTGATAGATTTCAAGAGAAATTGAGATTCTGATATTGGATACACAATTTCTCAAAAACCGATATAACTGAAAGCACATAAATCTTTTGTTTTGTTTTCTAACCTCAACCTAACCCCTAATCGAGCGGAAAGAGCAGCGAACTTGTAACTTTGATGAAGAATCGAAGACGGCAAGACATCCAAGCCAATAACATACGAGGGTCACTCAACAAGTACTTAGCCTCAACGCCCGATGGCGCTGCTATTACGAAAGAGTTTTACCATCGTGCAGTACATTCTTTTAGTAGCCTACTGTCAAAGTTT
>JAUMHM010000078.1:1092668-1109883 GCA_032362435.1 Melikaiella ostensackeni
CAACACTACACAAATACGACGAACAGAAAAAACACGTTGGACATAAACGCACGCTGCGCACGACCTAAGGGGTCCAGTCGGTATCTACGGCATTCAGGAAGTTCGTGAGGGTCTACTGGTTACGCTCATACCCAGCAGAAGCCGCTCGAGCGCTCTGGCGCGAAGATATGAACGCAGGTCGGATACTTTTCGTCTCCTTGGCTCTCGCATCAGTTCATAACTGTCGGGGTGATTTTTCAATGTGAGTCCCCTTGCCTCTCACTTCATAATCGTCGGGGTGCTTTGTTAATGCGAGTCCCCTTGCCTTTCACATCAGTTCATAATCATTAAGGTGCTTTTTCAATGTGAGTCCCCTTGCCTCTCACATCAGTTCGTGATCGTCGGGGAGCTTTTTTAATGTGAGTCTCCTTGCCTCTCACATATTTCTTAATCTTCTTCACTGTCATAGTCAATTACTGGAATGCAATCATAGTTCTTAAATAAATCGCTCAGTATTTTTGGTTTAAAAAACTTGTGTTAAATACATTGCGTGAGATAAATAATAAACGATGGCTACAATGTGAGAACAGCAACCAACTGTTCTTCTACCATTAGCACATTCACATGCATAATGTGTCAGACCCGAAACCCCATCGCTATTAGGTTTATACCTTAAGAAACACCTACATGCTGTGTGAGAAATATGTCTGGATGGAACTTTTAACTTCAGCACATTTTTCTCATCTTTAACATATTCTATGTTCAATGTGCCGTCTTCATTGACCATTTCAGCTAAATACGAAACAGCTTGAGAGTGTTGATATGATCCAGTAAATAGAACCTTAAGATCCCATTCTGTCAATTCCGGAAAGTCTAAAAAGTCTTCGGACGTAATACTTCAGAAAAAGAGTTTCTTTCGATTCCATCCTTTCTTTTCAGCCTCAATAGTCGAAGTATTTTCAATAGCTTTCGAGTATGTATCCTCTGAACCACTTCATCCAAAACTTCTACGTCTGAGAGTAACCTTCTTCCGAAAGTATTACTTTAAAATGACGCAATTCTGAAGTAACTTCCCACTTCAGGTAACAGCTTGTTATCAATCTTGTGATCAAGAAGGAGATACTTTTGTTTTATCATACCATGCACGGATTCAACAACCCAGCGAATTTTAGTCACTAAACGTGACTGATTAGACTCTTCTGCCGTCAATTGCTTTCTCTTACCGTTCAAAACAGGCATTAATACTTTAAACTTTTTTTCCTCTAAACTACATACAACATCACGAAATCCGCGATCAAGTACAAAAGTATCACCTTCTTTTAAACAGTTGCGTAGAACATTTAAATCTTCCCAAATATTTTTCAAAATTTCTGCATCTATTTTATTTACAAGATATGGTCCAAGCATATCAATCACAGAACCGTCAGTCGTACAGATAGTGGAGGGTTTGCAAAGAGGAACTTTCTTTTGTCCCGAAAAAGATTTCCTTTGGTACTTGTTGTTGGTACTTTTTTAGTGTTATGCATACGTACCGTCAAAAATTATAAATAAATTATCGTTTACATCAAATAGTTTCCTTGTTATTTCAGTAGTGTGATTATTAATAAGATCATATCTATTTAGAGCGCTTAAGCCAAAATGAAATGGCAAGATATCAGTTTCGAAACATTTAATTATGCTTGCACAATAAACAGAAATTGATTGTTCATTAACTAACTGAAAGACAGAACTGATTATTTTATTTGAGTTTCCTGTACATAGTTTAAAGAGAAACAGAACCAGAGCTTGAATTACTGAACGGGATGAACGGTTTCTCAATGAAATCATCTTATATTTTAAATCATTAAGTTGGTCCCAAGTCAAGCACATAAAAATTTCAATTTCTTTTTCTAGGGGACTGCATTCGCCGACTTTATCAAATAAAGTCGCACTCGAATTTGATAGAATGAGTTTCCATCACTTTGAATAACTCTAATACACTAATTGTAAGACTCGTTTTATTAGAGTGTACTTTAAAAAGCCTAGGATCTTCCTTAAAAATTCGATTTTCAGCTTCATTTTTCTTTACTTTAATGCGCTAAAATTTAAGAGGTGCTGACTTAAATAAATTCTGGTTTTATTTAAAACAAAGTGATCTTTTGTTGGCTTTAAAAAATTAATTATTCCGATAAATAACCGGAAATTTACCATTTTTTATCATCTCACAAGGAGACAAACATGGTCCTTCGAGCCGGATGATTGACATATGAATTAATCTCTAAAAAAACAACTAATACTGTGAATATTAGACCAGAAAAAGTTGTGAAAACCGTTAAATTTGAAATGGCGTCGGGTCCTAGTTCGTGTAGTAGTGACAAGAATTTGTCTTTATAGAAGACTATATAGTGACTGAAGGTTCTCTCATATAAAAAAAGGCATTGGAGAAGCATAACAGCTCGCGAAAATTGTTATAACTCTTTGAAAATAACAAAAAGCTTGAAATTCCAAATTTAAGCAAGTTGAATTTGCGCCTACGCAATCAAGTCGAGAATCGCCTGATATCGCTGCTATCTTCTTCCCCCTTGGTACCAATGTCTACATCAAACACAGGTGTTCACCAAAATACGCTACGATAATAACATCGGTCTTGACTTCTCTCTCTTGCTCAAGTGACACCTCCTATGAAAGTGAAAATGTCTACTATAAATATAAATCGCACTCGGGACTAACTATTGTTTTAGTTCCTTAAAGACTATTGAATTTCTGTCATCCTTTCGGAAGACATTCTTGAGACATTCATTTTATTTTAAAGGCATTTATTCCTGAGGTGCAACTTTGGACCAACTATTTTTTCAGTTCCTGAAAGACTATTGACAAGTGACAAGCCTGAAAATTACCGATCAAGTGACTAGTTTAAAGTGACATTTCAGGTTATTGAGTAACTACTGTTTGAATCAATTCTTGCTAATTTTTTAATTGATTTCTATTCAAAATGGAGGCTCTTATCGCAGAACAAATGTTTCTTTTCGAGAAAATAAAAAGAGCACGCCCAGCTTTCAATCTACTCAACTGTGCAGAGGTTACTCTACCTGTAGCTCAAGGTAGGCTCCAGAATCTTCAAAAAACCTGGGAGAAATGTGAGCAAAATGAACTTCGAATCGACGTAACGGCGAATTCCATACAATCAGTTGAGTCTAAGATAGATTATTTCGTAAACAATGACTCATGGAAGCTGAAAAGAAATTTTTTGAAGCTCTAGATTTTTTTAACGAAATAGTTCATGGTTTAGTTCGAGAAAGTTCTAAATCTCTTATTTCTAATGTAACTATTCCAGGTATTAATGCAAGTCAAAATGCAAGTAACTCTCAGATCGTTTTTCACAAATACGGAGTGAAATTACCCGACATTCAAATGATATTAGTAAAATGTTTAGGCAGATTTCGCTAGATCCTAGAGATGTCGATCTGCAACGCATTGTTTGTAATAGGGGTATTTCTCGAGAGATAGTACACTATCAACTAATGACAATCACATATGGAACTGCATCAGCTTCATTCTTAGCGAATCGAGTTCTAAAACAATTGGCCGACGATGAGGGTAGTAATTCTCCGGAGGCTAGCACAATTCTAAAAAACAATTTCTACGTCGACGATGTTTTATTTGGAGCCGATGATCTAGAACAAGCTATACATATCTATTATAACATATGTCATATAACAATATATAACTTACAAAAGGATCTTATTGAGCTTCTAGACAGAGGACGCTTTCCACTTCGAAAATGGACCGCTAATGATCCTACATTAATTAAAGTTAATAATGCTCCTTCTGAAAATGAAACGGTCAGTTTCGGAGAATTCAAAGATGAAACTAAATACGAGCGGATTTGTGTACAACCCAAACGGGATCTTTTCCACCGGTCGGCTATCTTCGCGTCGACCCCAATGCATTTGTCAGAGGGAAGAGGGAAGGGGAATCGGAGAATCCATGCCGCACAGCAGAAGTGAAATTTCCCCTTTCCTTTTCCCTTTCTTCCGAAGTGAGAAGAAATGAGGAGAAGATAGCCGACCGGAGGAAAAGATCCCGTTCGGGTTATACACAGATCCGCTCGTGAAACTAAATCTGTTATAGGTTGACGGTGGTGTCCAAAATCAGATAACTTTTTGTTTTTTATAAACATTCAAAATTTCGAAGTTAAAACCAAAAGAATAGTTCTCTCTCTGATCGCTCGTATATTTGATCCACGTACTTAGTTAGCTTCAGTAATTATAGTAGTAAAAATTTTCATGCGTACGTAACGTTAGTAGGTTATTCATCAGCCGAGAATAAGGTATGTTGATGCAAAAAAAGGGAAGAGCTACTTTTAAATTTGGTAATTCCGACTGTATGGCACTCTTTGTCCTACTTTTATGAGTATTATTGGACGCCTATTTTTCCTGGACGCAAAATTAGATTACCATACTCATTGGTAACGATTATACTACATTTATGGATAAATCTGCCATAAAGTTTGCTTCAGAATTTTTTCATATGTCACTCGTCCTGTCAAATCCATATTTGTGTGTAAAAAAAATTTTGAATCGATTTTTTTTTTTTCAAGTGAAATTTGTTTCTCTTTGGCTGGACTACACTCTTAAAGCCAGACTAGTATTTATAGGAAAACACCTTATTTGTTCCGAATACTTCCAAACAAGTAAGGTTTTTCCTCAAAAATGAAATCTGTTGTTTCCCAGATGTTAAATACAGTATAATTCACATCCCAAAGTTCTTTTTATACCTTTAAAGCCGTATTTTATTTAGCTAATTTTGGTTTTCAACAACTTGTCCAACTTTGAATTCACAAATTTATTAATTTCTCCAAATAATTTCGTACTCAGCCGAGTGTTTGCATCGCAGATATTTTTGATAAGATGTTCCTTCTTTTAAATATAGAAGAACTTTTTAGCCTAAGGTCTAAAAAAATTGAAATAATGGATTTATTAGTCAATCTTAAAACATATTATGACAATAAAATCATGCTACACAATGTATAAGTTTTGTAATTTTGGTGTAAGGAAGTTTCTTAGCGTTAAAAGTTGTTTTTAGCAAAATTCTTCTTCTAAGAGTTCTTTATAAAATTCAAAATTGGTTTTGGGGCCACGCAAGAGCCCTCAATGAGCCTTAAATTCCCGTGGAAGAAGAAAGTTGATGCAACAAATATTTGGACCATAGTACTGCTGGTATAACGTCAAGCTGGCAGTACGATGCATTTCTTTTCAAATGCGCAACCATAAATTTAGGTTTTGGGTATGGAATGAGCCCTAAATGAGTCCTTAATTTTGGCACAGGGCATACATTGTTCATTTATGGCGGTACTTTCAGGTTTACCTACCTATTAAGGGGTTATAGTTTCCACAAGCTTTTTCAATTTTGAGGCAAGTAAATTTAAAAGTTCGATTTTTGACTGCTTCCTTTAATTATTAATTTTAGGGATTTTTCAACTATTAATGTTACGGCATTTTAAAATTAAAAATTGTAAAATTAATTGCACTTATGTACAACAAATATGGAAAAAATAAAAAGTGAACATGCTTTCGTAAGGTAAAACGCCCAGTTTTCGCCAACTTGGACGATTTACCTGACTTTAAAAATCTTAAAAAATTGAAAAAATTATCAAGATGCAAGACGATTAATATTTTTAGAAACTCTCATATTTCAAGATTAATACGTATGTACATAACTGCAATCTTTGCCAAATACTTACTTTTTAAAAATAAAATATTAAACTCGACTCTCTATATACCGCGCTTCGTCTTACCGCATCCTTAGAATTATGCCAGCTCGCACTCGTAGACGAGGGAGTCCAGGGGACAGGGGAAGACGCGCGGCGTCCTTGAGACAATCACGCAATACCGTAGCGACAAAGCGGGCAGCTCGCACACTCGCGTAAAAATTTCGCATTTATTTATAGATACACGCGGAGAATTCTATTTTTATTAATTAGTCTTCATTATTAAAAAAGGTCCATCCTTTATGATAACATAAATCTCCATTTGTACAAAATACAGTAATTTAATATTATGTATTCCTACTGGAAATGGTTCATACGGTCCTGACTGTTTTCATCGTAAAAATTCTGGGAAGAGTCTCACGGTCAAAGTGAGCAATGCCCGAGATCAGCGTTAACTCGAGAATTGAGTGTATAAATAGCAGTGCCAAAAATCCTAGAAATCGCGTCAGCCGTTTGAGCTCACTGAGTGATCGTAGGCCCAGCCTTCGCCGATTAATGAATGTCAAGTTTAAAGGTTATAAATGTTCGATTTTATTTTTTAATTGAAACTATAAGAAAACTGTAGGTTTTTATTGAAAAATTATTGCTTCCAGCGTGTTCCTATACTATTTTTTACATGTGTGCTGGGACGATATTGAAGTCTGTCGAAGTTGTCAATACCGAGTAATCGCGAGGCCAGTTAAATGTAAAGATAAATTCTAAAATTCCATTTTAATGATTGTTTCATAAATAAAGATTAATTTCGAGTACGGGACAATATCCTAATAAGTAACAAGCATTTCCTTCTTTCCGTATTTACGAGAAGTTGAGTCATACTTTCTTCCGTCCTGGCGTAAGAATTTTAGGATTCTTCTGATTTAGTCAGTCTCCTGAAATAATAATTTTTTTTCTAATACACGTGAAGCTGAACGTCTAAAATATACTTTACTAAGTTTACGAATGTGGTAACTTACTTAATACATTTTTCATGCATTTTTTAAGCCTTATTCCTTATTTTTAAAGCAAAAATCCGTCAGTTTGCGATTACTGGGGTCTTGGCGATAACTAGGCGTTTCATCTTATTTTTTTTTTTTTGAATTGGAGAAAAAATATTTTGCCAGCCGACGAAATAACCATACATCGAGTTCTTATATTTTTTAATTTACGAAACTAATTTCGAGACCAAAAACGAAGCATTGTCAAAGGAGTTTTGAAAACACAAAATTTTAGGCTTTGCAAGTAACCTTTAAAGAATCCTATGTCTGTTTCATTTTTTCAGCGTATTTTTTAAAATTCCATATCTTTTTCAGGTTTCTCAGGCTCTGTATCAACCGTTTTAAAGCTATATCAAACAAAATCTTTGCAGATAGAGCAGCAGAATATAAGTAAATTAAGAAGTTGAATATTGAATCAATTTATTGATTGAAAACAGTAGATTGAAATGGAATATTTATAATATAAAACTACCTTTTGTGAGTGCTTTGCTGGCCCAGGCTTCTGGTAAAAGGTGTAAGAAAACGTCACCTAATAAACCTCCGACTGCAAAGCTTAGAAGCAATTTTAGCGTTCTAGCGCCTCCTGCAACAGAAAGTCAGAATTAAAAAGATAGAAAATTAAACACGGCTAAGGAGATTACGTTTGATCGCAAGTCTTCTAACTTTATTTTTCCTTTTATGCGAATAGGAATGTTCATTTTTATAAATAATTTACTAAGGTTTCTTGACAAATTGTATGAGTGATCTCAAATTAGTTAGTTGTTTATATAATTGCGTCTATCTGTTTCTTTTTATTTTGATACTGATTGTAAAATGGGATTCTAAATTAAGGTTATTGTTAGTCTATTGTTACTTTACCAAAAAAGTACGGATTTACCAATTCGCCATATTTACCTCAATACCCAATAATGGTTTAACAATCGGTGCAAGATTGGCCGCCAGTTTTTGACTGACAGATAAAACTAGTAATAGTAATAGCGCATGATGGAGCGCAGAAAATTTCGCAGCGTTTTTGACAAGCTAGGTTAGTGCAGTTTGGTGCGTTTAAATGCCGCGGTGATGCTAAATAAGTAAGAAAGAGCGACAAGTTGTTAAGGTTAGGAGTTTCCTCTTGTGGAAAATTATCATTATTATTATTACTAATAATAATATTTACGATAGTTTTGGATTTTAATTGAATTCGGTGATTAAAAATACATGAGAGTAGTGTTTTTTGACATTATTCTTAATTCCTTCAAATATAAATATTATCTACTACTTTCAACGCTTAACTTACTATGGTGATTTGAATCTTTAATCAATTCGTTCTCCATCTGTGTATATCAGAATTTTGTTCGACACTTATAGTGATTTTTATAAATTGACAAACATGAGAAAATCCTTAAGTGGTCAGTTATTGTTCTGAGTACCCTATCCAATAATGGCTCATGGCAAAAAAGAGAAAAACAGAGCTCATGTGTCAATTTTGCGCAAAATGGTCAATTTCAGTTCTTTGAGGCATTTTTAGGGCTCCATAAGGGGGGTGGGGGATGTCAAAGTTTTGAAGTAATTTAGCGGAAATTATTCGTTGGACGGTTTAAGGCGATCTGAGGGTAACACATGATACTTGGCAGCTCAGTCGACCTTCTCCATTGTCTTGCGCTGCGTGTACCCCAAACTCGAGCTCGATGCGGGTTTGGACGAAGCAGTGCTCAACCGGAGGCTACTGTATTACGTAGTATGTACAGAGATATTATGTCCTGGATACGGCAAGGGATTAGTTACACCACATAACGGTAGTTAGCGCGTCAGGCAAGTTTGTGTTTTGCACATATATAGCTTTTAGTTCCCCCACACACTTGTAGAGGCGCGACAGGCGAGTTTATGTTCGAAAACTAAATTGTGTGATATCTTTCTGAAGATATGTATATTTACGTAGAGTGAGAAGGCCGAAGATACGGAATTGTTGAAAATCGAAAATGGCAAGTGCTAAAAAGTTGATACAAAAAAAACTGTAATGACTTTTTGAAATCAAAATTAGTCTTAAGGTGTCGCAATCAGGTCAAAATTTTTTAATTCTCACAAATAAAATATTTTTTCTTATGTATACTGAAAATATGGTAATTTTTTTATGTAAAAATTTTTAATCTTAAATTATTATAAAAATTTAAATGAAAAAAGTAAAATTTTTGATCAAGTTAGATTTTTTTTAAATGAGCAAAAACGACATTTTTTAAGATTCAGTTAATTTTTATTCAAGTTAAAAAATATTTATACTTTTATGTATGGCGTCTCTTTAGTTGCATTGGAAAAGCAAGCCATAAGTTTCTTATAGACCTGGAAAACATTTCTTCTGAAATGTTACATTTGTTAACAAATTTAATTTAGTGTATATGAGTCTTTTTTACAGCTGTAAGGTCCAAAAAGTATTTATCGGAAATTACGGCTTGCTTCTCCAGTGAAACCATGAGGACACATGTCATAAATAAAAAAAAATTGTTTTCAATTTGAATAAAAATTAACTAAATCTTAGAAAATGCCAATTTAGCTAATTTTCAGAAATTTCTCATTCAAAAAACTATATATTTGTGTAATATGTATTTTTTCATTAGTATTTAATACTAAAAAGTGTACATAAAATAGGATCATAATTTTGGCATTCATAGGTAAAATGTTTAATTTGCTAAAATAAAACATTTTTGACCCCATTTCAAAAAGTCATTTATATTTGTATATTTGTAATAACACTGAGTATCTTTTAAGCATTAGCCATTCTCAATTTTCGACCATTTCGTATTTTCGGCGCACCCCAGGTCCTACTTTCGCCAAGTATGATTTTGTATTTTTGTACTTTTGAAGATCTGAGCTAGTTGAATTATTTTTTACGGAAATTTTAAAGAATATTAGTAAATGCATCCTTAGAAATATACAGAATTATTATTATCTGCCTCTGGACAAATGGAAGAATTTTTTAAGAATAATTATTATTAACAATTTCAATAAATATATAGGACGTTCAAAGGACGTTATTAAAATCTAAAGTTAAATTCCGCTCCTTCATATTTTTTTGCAGCATTTTTCTGACTGCAGGTCGTAAAAAATTAAACATACACTGGAATTCCAATATAAGTCCGACTTTGGTTCTTGCCTTAAATGGCCTTGTACATATATGCGTGGGACTCGAATGTCAACAATCAGGGCCGTATGAACCATTTCTATTTGATTTTCGTTCGCAGTAAAAAATATTTATTGAATTTCTTTAAATGTTTGTTTTGAAGGATAAACGCTGTCACTTGTTTTCCTGCGATATTTTTGTAACACATAACGTAAACACTGAAAGCGAATGAAGCGATGTGCGGACCATTAAAACTATGCGCTTGTGATACAGCCCGCTTCGTTAGTGCGGTACGGGACGAGTGTGCTGGCTTTAGAGTCAAGCTCTCTTTACCCCTTCGTCCCCTAGTCGTCAAACGAAATTCTCGGGAGGACATATCGCAGATGGCCTTATTAGAGAGTTTCAGTGTATTTATTAAATTTATTGATATTCTCATTTAAAGTTACTTTGTTATCTTTTTTTGTTGAAGTCGAAACATATTTTCTTGTTAATATGAAATATCTTTTCAGAGAAACCATGAAACTTGCATTCTATCAATAATTCCTTGAGTATGACATGAATTTATTCAGTTAGCAAAAACTTAGATTGGATGCATTACAGGAGGAATTATTGACAGAATGCGAGTTTCATGGTTTTTCCAAAAATATATTTCATATTAACAAGAAAATATGTTTTGACTTGAACAAAAAAATATAACAAAGTAACTTTAAATGAGAATATTAATCAATTTGATAAACATATTTGAATTTGATTAAAAAGAAAAGCTTCCATGCACATATACACAATTAATATATGTTTTAATATCCATAACTGTAGTTATCCTATAAATTATCGCTGATGAGGAAGTCTAAATTGGCTTCGAAACATGTTGGTCCCCAGAAGAATAAAAAAGACGGAGAAAAGAAAGAGTGTGAGGAGGGTTTCGGTTGACTCTTTCTTTTCTCTCCCTCTTTTTTCCCTGTTATGTACATTTATTGTACATCTGTCTCTAATGAACCGAAAAAGCAGGTAGTCTAAAAGTCTATTTTTGAATTGTGAACTTTTCGGGTGTTCTTTTTTAGTACACAAAAAATTTTCATAAGAAAATAGATTTTATTTCGATCTTCAAGGAATTTTAAAAGAGAGACATGATAATAAGTGTTAGAAATTTCAAACGTATAACTTTATGCAATTTAAGAGATTGTTTCTTACCTTTGCATACGGAACATCAGTCATGAAAAAAGCAGTAATTTCATTAGTATACAAAGCTGCGCTACTTTATCACAATTTTAGAAATGTTTTGCTTTTTATACTTTCTATATAAATGTGTACATGTGCTAATAAAATAATTGTATAATATGCCTTCAAACTGATAATAAAAACTGATTAATTTACAACTTGAACAATTGTCACATATTTTATAAGTTATCGTTCATTAATTAAACATTATTATTAATAAACTTGTCCAGACAATGTAAAAAATGAAAGTGTACGTCTTTTCAACATTAGAACCAAATTATAACATAGTCTTATTTGCACCCATGGATATGAATCCTCGAAAATCTGATAAGGATCACAATATGACATTCATTCTTTTGTTTCATGTGATTAATGAATGTTCCATAATATGTTTTTTGCTTTTATGAGAGAATAAATTTGAAATTTCTTCGTTTTGAAGTACGATGAGCGCAGAATCCCGAAAGCATTCTCCGCGCACTGCATCGTAAGTATAGGACACGGATTGTCGCAATTCGTAGATTTGGTTGGATTTGGTGTTGAAAATTATGGTGCAGAAGGTCGCTTTTGTCATCGCGGCGCTGATCGTGAGACAAGTAAGCTTGAAAATTTCATTTAAACTCTGAAATTTTTCTCTCTCTTTCAAAAGCATGGCTGTCCGAAGTGGTTTAGTGAATTTTTCTACAGAAAAAGTACTTTTTTCTCATTGCGCGTCTGCCGTTGGAAGTTGTGGATCAATAATCACTCGGTTCGGTTCATCGGTCTAGACAAAGAAACCACTTGGTACATGTATTATGAGTAAGTCAATTCCATAATTCATATTCAGTTAATTAATTTTCCAATTTCTGAAATACCACTGCAATCCGATTTTCGCGGGGCTTCCAATTACGACGCACACGCATCGAATTCCCTCTGATTATATGCAAAAAAAAAAAATAAATCTTACGCCTGATTTTCTCAAATTTTTCTATTGAAGCTTAGAAATTGTTTTTAAATTACTCAGAAATTTAAAATACATTAGAAATTACTTAGAAATCAATTTTAATTCTTATGCTCTACTATTTGTAAATGCCCCACTAAGAGATATAGGTATAGGTTTTGATTTTGTAATGTATATTCAATTTAGGGTGGTCCAAAACTTTTTGCTGGGAATTTTCATGCTCTTCTTGTTTGAGATAATTGTGTATAAATATTATAATTATTCTTTTGTTCTTGGTGATTTAGGTCTCTGCTGATGTTTGCGATGGAGGGCATACGTAAGTTCCTTTAAAATTCATTTTAATTTTTCTTTATTTTTTAAAGGAAGCAGTCATTTTGTTTTAAGGATTATTAATATTTTTATTATTTGAAAATGCTTAAATTTAAATAATCTTGAAAATAGTTCATAAAATCAAGAAGAAAAGCCACATTATTGAATGTAAACAAATTTGAAAGAGAATGTAAGTTTATATATTCGAAACGTTGGTATTTTTGTAGTAAATGATCCGTTAGAGTTGGAGCAACATTATTGTTGTCTTTCTCCTTCGGATTTATTTTAATTATATTAATGCTACTAATAATCATTGTAGACTTGTGAATATCTCTTAGTTTTTCTCAAATTTTCCAACCATTTTGTACAATTAAGTCTTATTTGCAGATGTTCTACCCCTAAACAGTGTTGTTCTCTGGGTTGCTGCTACAATATACTTCCACAAATGGGTACAGCAGAGATGTTCACGATCTTGATTTGGACTTACTGGTATTTATTATTCTTCCGATTTAACCGAAACTTTACAGGGTGAAAGCATCAGATTAAAATCCGGTAGATTCATATTTTTATTTTGATCCTACGTGCCTTAGTTTCCGAGATATTGAGGTTTGAGTATTTACACGACTCGAATGCGTGAGCCGCCCTCAAGCATAAATACTCAATCCCCGATATCTCGGAAGTTCAAAAGAATCTTTGTCGAATCAGTGTCCATCTCGCGATCTCTCCTTCTAAATTTAAAGATGAATAAAAATATTTTTTTCAGGACTGCAGCTGTATTAGCAGCTTTAGCTGCTGGAGCAGCTTGCGGTTATTGGCTGTGGAAATGCCGTCGATCGAGCACAAATGAAGATTATTCATTGTCCGATAGAGCCTCTCCTGCTTCCTGTTACTTGCCCCCTCATTACAGTAGATGTAACTCGACTATGCCCCCTCCATACAACGAGGTAATTAACATCTTATCAAATTTAGTAATACATTTTTTTATAATTTAAAAATATAATTTATTTATCATAATTTGTGCTTCAACAGGTGACGGCGAAACCAGATTTATATCCACTTGTTATTGGATATGATGATGGATTTGGAAAAGGAGCTTCTGGTTTCGTGATGCGATATTTCAGATCGCTTTCCCATGCAAGCACATTGGATTCTTTGAGCTCCAGTTTCATGTGTAATGTTGTAAACGAAGCAAATACCATAATACCCCCGCCTTATTCGTGCAACAGCATCGATCAACTATCGATAGCTGGTTGCGAACGAGTAGGAAATATGGGAATTATGGATGATTCAATGGTGTCTTTAGCAAATCAAAGAACTGTTTCAGACATTTCGAGTCTTGCCGCACAATCGCCGTCGTCTCCTCCACGAGCAACAAGTCCCACCTTAGAAGTAATTATCTCTCTAAAGTTCTCGTCGCCACCGCTGTTTCAAAACTTTGCACCTTAAGCCCTGCAACCCTTCTTACAATCCCTGCCCACTACCTCTGCAACCCTCCTTACACTCTTTGCCCCTTAGAAACTGAAACCCTCCTTGCACTTCTTAACTGATGCAACCCTTCCAACAGCCCCTTAGACAATGCAACTTGCTTACACCTTCTGCCTTTGACCTCTTAACCCCTACTTTCCCCCATACACCCGTGCGACTTACTCCCTATTCTCTGAGAGGCTTCTCAGAGTCTAAGATGCTCTCAGCTTCTCGAGAAGTTGTCAATTTCTCAGATTCTTGAGAACCTGAGAATTCTTGAAAAGTTGAGAAGTTCTCAGGTTATTAGCCTCTGCCCTTTAGTTCTTAGCCCCTACTAACCTGTTTACATCCCTACCTGTCCTCTGAGGGGCTTCGCGTACTCTGAGAAGTTGACAGGTTCTCAGGTTCTCGAGAAACTGAGTGGTTCTCAACTTCTCGAGAATTCTCATGTTGTCGATAAATTAGGAAGTTGAGAAGTTCTCAGCCTTTACTTTTTAACCTCCGCCCTCCTACTCACTCCTGCTACTTACCTCCTGTTCTCTTAGAGGATTCTCAGAGTCTGAGAAGCTCTCAGCTTCTCGAGAACCTGAGAATTCTCGAGAAGTTGAGAAGTTCTGAGATTGCCGAGAGCCTGAGAATTCTCGAGAATTTTAGAAGTTCTCAGATTCTCGAGAATCTGAGAGGTTCTTAGCGGCGAGGCAATTTCTTCAGCGCGATGGTTTGGCTCCGCATAAATTATGTTCTTAGGTCTGCTTAGGTCAGCGAAAGTTTATTGTGATTTTTTTTTCATAACTGATGATTTAAAATTCAATTAACTTTTTTTTTAATAAAATGCATGAAAATCGCACTGGAGAGATTCTTTCGCCGCCATGAACATCTCAGCTTCTCGAAAATCTGAGAAATTCTCAACTTCTCGAGATTTCTTATGTTCTTTAGAAGCTGAAAGCTTCTCAGACGCTGAGAAGGCTGTCAAAGAACAGAGGGTCAGTATGATAGGGTGATAGAGATATTTATGACTTCACGAAGAGGATATATCATGCGAGAAGTTTATTTTTAAAAATTTACATTACATTGTGTTTTGATAATAGGGGTTAAAGAGGTTAATGGCAGAGGCTGAGAATCTGAGAACTTCTCAACTTCTCGAGAAGCTGAGAGGTTCTTAAGAATCTATTAATTATTTAATTTATTTAAATTTTCTTTTCAGCTACGAGAACTTCTGGATAAAATTCACCAACTTCCCCACTTGCCCAGTGGGCACAGTCCACCTTTTCCATCTCATCAGAACCAGAACCGGCCGCAGTTTCTTTACCCCTTCAATAATGATGGTCCCAGCGAAGCTGAAGTGACCAAAAGTAGGAAGAATCGGTATATGCCTCTACCTCCAAGTGCACGAAATAAAGCAAAAAAATGGTTTTCACGATCCGCACCGACGACGCCCTCGGGTACGGTGCCAATTTTCTTGCCAGGACAAAGCAGGAGGCCTTCCGATTGCGAAAGCAATCATCAGCAAGTGGTTCCGCTGCTTTCCGAGCAAGACGAAACTGAGAACAATAATATTGATAATACGTAAATATTGATACGCATATCGTTATTACATTCTAAATTGTGTATAAAAATATACTATGGTCGGAAATTATCTCCGGCTAGCGCGAGCGGCACTGAAAATCACTGATGACTGTAAAAGACGATAACTCGGTCAAAAATGAAGCCAGACATTTTTTTAAAAAGTAGTTAGAAGGATTAAAAAAATCCTCTTCGAAATAACCCTAGTAGAGATATTTATCACTTTTTAAATAACATTAATCATGTGAGAAGTTTTTTTTTTAATTCAAGAATTTCTCGAATTTTGTACGTCTACTCAAACTGGTGGCATGAGCTAGGAAAGTTGTGGCAAAAGTCTGAATGTTACAGGAAATAATATTTGAGATCTTAACTTTAATTTGAGCCAAGAAAACTTATAAAATCTTCACGGGTCCCAGAGATATACCTGTATGTATGACTATAAATATCAGAGATTCCTCGAATTTCATTTTAATATTTTTGTTTTGTCTGCGTCGAGTTTTATTCGGCTTAAGCCGACGCTTTAAAAACAAACTTCTCACGTGATATATCCTCTTCAAAAAGTCATAAATATCTCTACAAGGAGTTATTTAACGTGAAATTTCATAAGTTTTCTAATTATTCTTCAAAGAAATGCCTAGCCTTTTTCCTAGCCGAGTTATCGTGTTTCAAGTTCACCAGTATTTTTAGTATCACTCGCGCTAGTGTAGATGATTTCTGACGGTAGTGTATAAAATCTCACTCTAGAGGACAATTAACTCTCCATTGTTTATTGTTAAAGGCGAGTTTTATTCTGAAAAAAAGATTTGAAGCCAAGCGAAACTTTGAGAACGAATTTTTTTATTTTACAAATATTTTAGTGGAAGATTTATTATTAAAATTAAATTCTAATCGCGAAAAAATTCTAAGAAAATCATTATAGGAAAATCATTATAGGCCAATACAGAATTTCCTATAATATTTCTTCGTTAGTAGGATTCTAGTCACTTTATTATCAAAGTTGCCGACTTATTTTGTAGACTGAAACATTTGTTTTTTTTTCAGGTTTTATATGTTTAGTGGTATTCAGTGATTGTTATGTTAAATAACTTATACATAGTTTTAAATTTAGAGTTAAGAAAAATTTCTGTCTCCGAAAATCGCATTCATAAAAATGATGAAGGCGAAATCTGCCTACAGTAGGTCATGCAGCCTAGAGTGGATAATCATTAATCAAAATCACTAATCTGCTGAAGAAAATAATTAATTTAGTTTAATTAATAGTCAATACATCATACGTTTCAAATAAATAAAAATTATAATTAATTGTTTTACGTACATTTGTGATTTTAATTAACGATTATCCACTCTAGGTTGCATTATCCACTGTAGGCAGTATTTTCCTTTAATATACTTACAAGTATCTTTGCAAAGTAACTCTTAGGCCCCAATTTTAATAATATTTGCATCGAATTTCAATTAAAAAAATCCGTCTATAGTTTTTCTCCTGCAGGTCTTAAAAATCAAGGTTCACGCATTGTTAAGCTATGTTGTAAAAAATATTCCATACAGATTTTCTATTCAAACACATTTTGTATGAGAAGAAATTATTTTAAAGCGCAAAATTCGTCCATCAAAAATATTTTTCCTTCGGCTCATAAAAAAGTTGATAATTTTGTTGAGAAAATTGTTGTAAACTATTTTTCAGAAGTTGGAACTCAATTTACAAAATATATCAATAGCTTAATAATCTGTGAGTGTGTAGTGAATATTAAGCCTTGAAATCAATAGAAAATAAAAAGTAACATCAGTCCATCGTTCTTCAATCCACACGGAAAAAAAATACCGCATTAGTCACTGTTAGAACAGTAACCATCGCTGTCCGACCAGCAGTTATAGCCTTTTTTCCAGTTTAGTCGTCAGAAACAGCAAAGGTCGCTATGCGGACAGTA
>JAUMHM010000078.1:1115345-1138022 GCA_032362435.1 Melikaiella ostensackeni
CGGCTCTTGATTTTCATCAAAATAAATCAACGGAAGGATCAACTCAACCAATGGCAGCCAAGCTGAGGATTCTCCAAAAGAAATAATTCGATTTCAGCGCTGGTGGCCATTACACACTGTGTCCGCCATGCGGCAATATTGCGAAGCAAAATTGAGGGAAGATTGCCTGAGAAAGTTGCCGAAAGCTTGATAAACAATATTGAGGGAACATTTTGTGGGAATGCTCCTTGAAGGTTGTGCATCATTATTGAGGGAATATTTCCTAAAAATGTTCCTGAAAGGATTTGTAAAAATTATCCTTATTTCTATGTAGTAAACTGAAAGGTAATTGAAAAAAAATGAATTAAATCTCGTTATAATATTTAATGGTATTGAGCAATCAACAGGATTATGTTTTTATCTATTTTTTATACATGCGTAACGCATATTATCACCGCTCTCATAGAAGTCGTATAAAAATACGCAATAATTATAAGTAATAATAGCTGGGTGGTTATTAATATGTCGAAAAAAATCTTTCACATTTGAAGCATTCAATAAGAGCGGAAAATTGAATGTTTTAAATATGAAAAGATATACACTGAAAATTATGCAATGTTTTAATTTGAATTTCAAATGTTATAACTGAGGCTCTGAATCGAATAAGTGGATATATCACTTTTTGGCTGAAAAGCAAATGAACCCTAACAAGTCAAAAAGAAGAATTTTGTAAGTATTTTTTTGACGGGATTCAAGCGAATCCTCCACAATAATTAAATTTCTCAGAAATGAAGTTATAAACCGTTATTTTTTAATTCTTGAGGTATTAAATTATTTGCATCGGTACGAAATGGCTTAAATTGTTTTCTTTAAAGTGAGTAAAGTTATTTAAGAAGAAGTTGATCAAAGTAGAAGAATTGACTTGCTGGCAAGCTTCAAATAAGCGATACAAATGTAAATTTAAAAATTCTTAACGTTTTGAATCGAACATTTATACATAAATGAGACTTGACAGTTCTATTTTCAAAATAGAAGCCACAAAATTGAACAATTCTAAATTGTCTTTACTTTTTTCATATAAAATTCAGACTCAAAGCTCGGTTACCTAACAACGAAGCTGACTTTCAGTTACATTCGACTGAACTTGCTTTTATAAAATATATACTTCATGTTATAGTATTAGTTCTTTTTTGTCTACATGATCTTATGTCAATATATGATTTGATATTGAGCAATTAACAGGATTATGTTTTTATCTATTTTTTATACATGCGTGACGCATATTATCACCGCTCTTATAGAAGCTATATAAAATATAATACGTGTATATTTGAATGTTACAGAACAAGAGCGTTAAATTAGAAAGGATTCAAATACAAGAAACCAACTAAACTGAAATTATCCAATAGTAAATATGTAAAAGTTTAAATTTGGTAATGTTCACCCTTTGAATTTTTATTCCAAATTTGAACAAAATAAAACCCTGTCTTCCAAAATTATCCAGTCAAGTTATTCCTCCTCCTAATCATCTTCCAATTCAATTTCAAATTCTCTACATTCCTATTTTCTGTGTTCCTGAAATGCGACGGTTGAAATTCATTAAATAATATGTTTTCTAAAGCTGATTGCTGCAGGAAAACTATTATTCTCACAATTTTCATTTTTGGCGGTTCATGCATGGGCTCAACCATTCACCGAAGCATTTCTTCACCATGACAGCAGCTGAATATAGCTTCAGATTTTTGAAAGTAGAATTCTTTTGAAATCTTCCCTCGAAAGAAAACTTCTGTCCAGCTTCGTACGTTAAAACGTGCTTCAGTGAATTTTCAGCAGTCTTGTTCATAGTGGCGTGCTTTCCAATTTTACTAAGTGCTGACACCTACTAGAAAATTCAGTGCCAACACATGGATAATATTGGTGGAATTTATTATGAATTATATAAAATTTTATAAATTGTATCACTTTTGCGTAGAATTTTTCATTTGACATCTTTACCTCTATGCTATCGACTTCTTCTTTGCTATTTGTAGGAAACATTTTTAAATCCTTGCTCTGAAAAGTTATTGATAGTCGACCTGATAATTCTCCTGTAACTCTATCATTCTCACGGTCACGACAAAGCGATTCCAGCAGGACTCCCATTGTGTTCATTTTTTTGAGCATTAAAATTTGTAATGGATCCACTGCAGGGCAGAAAAAAATGTTTCATGACTTTATGCATCATTTGTTATTAAAAATGATAGAAAGAGTTTCAAAATAGTGTTTGTACGTACAAGCTGCTAAGTCGTCTTGAGAATTGTCAAACCTTGAAGGAAGTTTTCTTTTGTGACTGAGCTGCTTCTCTTCATCAGAATTAATATCACAATTTGGAGAAGATGATGTCAATGTATTTTCATTATTTCCGTTTCGATTACATGAGAGCTGTTTTTCAGAATCATCTGTGATGTTTTCCTTTACTAAAAAAAAATTAATCTTACATTTCGATCCAGCATGAACAAATTTTTAATGTTGAAGGCGAGGTACCCTACCGGCGGACATTATCTACACGCCTATTTTTTGAGATGTCGCTAAAGTGCCTTTATAATTTTAACATTACTTTTTACCCCTCGAAATAGCACGTAAGATGATACAATTTTGTATCTAATAAGCTGAAGTTGAAGGCGAAATGTCAATTTAATAAAAAGATATTGCAAAAAGACGTCAAATTTCGATGTTTTGTAAAAATTAGAATAACTCCAGAACTAAAATTTTTCTTAACCCAAGAACTTCGAAAGACGTCAATTATTTTTGCAATATCTTTTTATCAAATTGACATTTTGCCTTCAACTTGGGCTTATTAGGCGCAGAATTTCATTATCTTCCGTGTTATTATGAGGAAAAACGTTGCGTGTTAATATTATAAAAATTAAGGCACAAGAAAACGGAAAATTAACATACTTCGTGATATGAAACTTACGCAAGGGTGATTTTCATTATAGTCATGTCTATCACTTCCTTTTTCTTCACAATGCTCCCCTAAAACTTTTTATTATAGTAAAATATTAAGGTTTTACACATTTTTCTGTAAAAAGTCAATTTTTTCGTATATCTACATACATACTTGTTCTCTCATGAATTTTGATACATTATCTACAGAAAACATTTCTGATTTTTCCGAAAAAGTGCATACATTTTTAGAGATTTCACTTTGAACAATCGATCTGGATCAGTTGGACCCGACTGCCGATAATCTTTCTACTCTCGTTTATACGTCTGGATATCTCTGCATCTATCTTTCCGGCAACAGTAATTTTTACTTTCAGATGATAATAAACTTACTTAGAGGACATCGTTATTGTAGTTTTCCAAAATTCGAATCCACTTTTATTGGCATAAATTACATGAATATATTCATTGAAAATGCAAGCTGTGAATTACACAAGGTTGCTACACATGATGTAATACTCTATCTTGAAGTAAGGTTATGCTTGCTGTAACTTCTACGCAGTACAAAGGAAATTGCGTCTTTACAGTAAATTGTTTATTGGAAAGATGAGTCATAGGCCTAATCTTAGTATCATTAATTGGTTTTGGCGCCGATCAGACTGGATGTAAAGTGGGCTACGGACTTGTTTGAGGTTTTTCATATTTAAAGATGTCACTCTTCGAATGACTCATTTTCTGGCTCATATATCATGTAGGCGGAGCAAATTGACCTACGTAGCGATTAGTCAATTAGTTAGAAAATTCCATTACGTCAGGAATGTGATTGGCTCTTGGCCAAAAAGAGGTGGCAAAGTCTCCTTCCAATCGTAGGTTATAAAAAGGTGCGCACAATGAAAATGATCAGATTCCTCATCCCGAAAATCGTTGAAAACTACTTTGAATCTGCGACTCTCAGTCTTGTATTTTGAACTTAGAAAATTTTGTGATTTGAAAATACTAAAGACTCAAATTAATACAAAATTGTAACGCGTCGTGTTTCGCGATAAATTATTGAACTTGTGTGCAATAAACAACACTGCAAATCATAATCTTGAAAGGTTAACAAGAACATATTAAACAAATATTCTAATTCGTGAGCATAAACAGTGGAGTTCTCATTTCAAATTCAACCTAGTTCTACAGCACTGGTTTCCACCACTCAACGGCAGCATACAAACCTGCTTTCAACACATCAGCGCTTGGTTATAACAGAATGAAATTGTACTGCAGCGCCTGGGATGTAACAGCCGGATTTGCGAAGGACCAATGACCATTGATATCGCTACACGAGCTCCAAGAGGTTGTGTAGCAGATGCCACCAAAAGAAGAAGTCTTTCGCTAATCCGGTGCAGAAATGTGCTTTTTTGAGGTTGATGGCCGAAAATAAGAGTCGGGATTGGCGTAAAAAAGGGCGATTCAAAATCATTAAGGCTGGTTTCTATGTGAACATCGAGAACGTTGATGGCGTGCATTGGGATGGATTGTACAAGCCTGCAGGGTACGGAACCTAATACCGCATTCAGGGTTCTTTTACACGATCGTTAGTCAGCAGCTGGATAAACCATGATCTAAGAATACATGATCTAGCCATCAGCGCTCCCACCTTCGTCCCAAGTCGAGCGACTTGAACTTGACTTGTTCATAG
Source organism: Melikaiella ostensackeni (assembly GCA_032362435.1). Classification (NCBI taxonomy): domain Eukaryota; kingdom Metazoa; phylum Arthropoda; class Insecta; order Hymenoptera; family Cynipidae; genus Melikaiella; species Melikaiella ostensackeni. Next base: position 1,119,934 of record JAUMHM010000078.1, read on the forward strand.
ATAGTTTCGGCAAAATTTGAAACGAAAATTTTCTCCAATATTTGAAATATCCTTCCTGAAATTCGCATCACTACCGCGGGTACACTCTCGTCTATATATTCATACATTTATTTATATTTTTAAACGTAAACGAGGATCATTCCCTCTCACTTTTTTCAAAATTTATATTATAATAAATTATATGCTGTATGAATTTGTGTTTAATATTTAAATTTTCAAATGTAGAAACTAAAAATATTTCGTTTTGTGTGCAGTCAGTACGTATATGTGTACAGCTATTAAAATGTTATATTACCATAATACAGGCCAGCCCCCTGGCTCTTAGCTCAGAATACACTGAATTAAAGCGTCGTGAGACTTAACTGGGGCTGACAGGTGGCGCTGATTGTTGACGAGGCCTGAATTAAAAAAAATGCATGGGGGAAAAACGTAAAAATTCAATTTCCTCTAAATAAAAACTATTTGATCAAATTTTCTTTTACAAGACATTAATCTAGAAACTTTTTATTATTTTTTGAAGCAATAATCACTACCAAAAAAGAAGAAATGCTCGAGCTTTGGACGAAAATTCGCTTCGATGTATGGCGGGCAGTTCAAATCAAAGTTCGGTTATCTACATATAGATATTGATATAAATATTAAGAATCATTATTAAATTGAAATATTATATATACAATAAATAAATAAATGCATACATATGTATATTATGATAAATTAAAATTTAATAACTTAAACATATTGTTTTGAATTACAGAATAATTACAAAAAACAATGATAAAGTTTAAAACTAAAATTAGATTTATTTATTCAAGAGTTTGTATTTTAGATTTGGAAATTTCTGGCTGCAGTTTCTATGAAAATGGCCTTTGCATAAAAAAACTTCCACACAAAGAACGAACATTTTATAAAAGTATCGAAGGCGAACAATTAATAAAATTCTCTTATTAGAATACAAAAAAAAACACAATGAACGAAGATCTGTGTAATAAATAATAAATACTTTACAGTTTTTTACTATAGTGAGTGTTTAGAACTGCACATATTTTATCCAATAATGCTTCAAGCTTTAACACTTTTGTCATTTATTTCAAGGTGTTTTAAGTATATTATGAAATATATAAAAAAGAGAAACGAAGATGCTTATGATAAATAAATATTTTTTCATTCAAGTCGGAACAAACAATGAATAATTATTTTTCTACTAAACTTGGAACTTTTTAATAATAAACTTTGCATCAGATTGTAGAATAACTTTGTATTCAATATTCATCAATACTTACAGTTTGTTAACTGCACATAGATATTTTATCCAATAAAGTCTCAAGTTTTATCACCTCTTTAAGGCACCTTTTCGGAGTTGAGGCCTTGTATAAGTACTCTGGAAAAATATTGTTTCATCCATAAATATTTTAAAATTTAAGCCCAGTAACTTAAAACATTTTTCCTCGAATTTCTTTAAAATCCTGCAAAATTAAAAAAATTGCCCTTAAATCATCCAGATTCTTTTTTGACATTTTAAAAAATCCTTTCATATTTTATTTGAAAATTAATTTTTTTTAATGAAAAATTATCTAAAATTTTTCCATGAATCTTAAGAAAATTTCTTATTCTCTTAAAATCTTTCAATATTCTTGAACATCTTCTCAATTTTTGTTTTGAAATCTTTAAAATTCTACATTTTGTTTGAAATTTTTAAAAATCTTTTTAAATATTTAATTTATTTTGAATCTTTTCAAAATTTCTAAACCTTCTAATCATCTTTCACAATTATTTGAATTTTTATTAAAATTTATAGAAAAACTCCTGCAAAATTTAAAAAAAACTTTTTTATATAAAATTTTCTTTGAACTATGAATTCTATATTACTTTTGATTACTAAATCTAAATCTAGTTTAATTTTTCTCTAAATCTTTAAATATAATCTTTTAAAATGATTTGGATTTTTCTTAAAATGTCTCTGAAATCCTGAAATATTAAACAAATTGGAATATTGCATTCAAAACATCATTTCACTCACCATCAACATTCTTTGGATTGACTGAATTTTGTTGTTTTGGCTTTTTAAAAAATGATATGATGGATGTTTGTTTAAGTTTTATTGTGAATTTGAGGCCATTCGGAGAATCTCTATTGATTCAAAATAAGTGACAGTTGAAAAGTACACAGCCAAATACACAAATAAGTATGCTCATTTTTTAACGATGTTGTTCAGTGCTGCCATAAGTGAAGTAGCAGAAGTTTTTGCTCTAGAAGTGGCGGGACTTTCAAAATTTATTAATATAAGGATACGTTGAATTCTCATACAATATGCTTGCCGTTGACCGAAAACTTCGATTAAAAAAAAATCTTTTTAGAGAGTCTAATCTATAAAAAAGGCACAAATTCGCTAAAATATGTACGTGCCTGACAATGCGAGCGAAGCGAGGGTATCGATGAACTAAAAAGCGAGCGGCGTTCAAATTGTGAGAAGCAGCTGACTTTTTCTTCCTTAAGTACTGATCTAATTTAAATTTGAACCTGTAGAATTCTAGTGAAATTTTGTAGAGAACGATTTTGAAATAAATGTATCTGCTTCTGTTTCTGATTCTAGATGTTATTTTCAATTTATTATGACGTTCTGGTATAAGGATCCATTCGCAGCTATCGTATAATTCTTGCCTAACGCCCTACCTCCTCATGGCCGCCATAATAACCCCCTACCAAGAGCCAGAGAGTAAGGGGATGAACGTAATAAGCGCGAAGTTTATAACCGAGTTAGTGAAATCAGGAGCGAGCGAAATCCCAGCCACGGTTGCACACGAGCTTGATTAAATTAGAGGATGATCGCACGAAATTAGAGATATTAAATTCTCTTACACTTGCCGCGGGAAAGTTCCTCTCCCTTTGTTAAAGTATCAAAATTTCAAGAAAAATAAAAATTCATCACAAAATAGAAAAAATTGAAACTTGTATAGCCTATTTTGTATTACATCAATTTTTCTACTTCGACTTCAATCCGTATATTCATTATACAAATTTGAAATTACTTAGGTCATCATTCCCGGAATTTCTTCTTTAATATCAACCAATGAAGTTTAAAAAATATGGACACCTTCCCGAGTTATGAATTTTACTCCCGAAGCTTGAAAATGGGTGGTAGAGCGCCAAGCATCGAACGGCTGACGCTCACCGTTACGCTCATTACACACAATTTAATTAATAACTAGAGAATTCGTCAATATCTTTCAAAATTATTAGTCACAAATTATTGATAAAATTCTAGAGATTAGGGTCTACTTATTCCAGATGTTTGCTAAAATTTCTGAATTCTGGCTGAAGTTTAAAAACGAGATAGAATGTTCGTTAATTTCTTAAATGAAAAAAATATATCTTTCGTGAGATTTCTGACCATTGTAATAATGGTTGACAGTACATTTTCTAGTAAAAATAGTTTTGAAGGTTCATCCTTTTTTTTCTAAATATAATTCCCCTTAATTAAACTTTTCATTAGAAAAATGGTGTGATAAACATTATGTAGTAGAAACAGCTGTTGGTAAAAAAAAGTGGAACTTTCAAATTCATTTTACTATAAGCATAAGGCCGTGGGTCCATTCAGGTTCTCAGTTTCATTCTGTTTCTTGAGCAGGATCTCACAGTGAGGCAACTGTCCTTCTGCACGTCTGTTCCTTCTGTCGGCACGTCATAAAGTCTACGTTTTAAGTAGCTTATAAAAGCGAGCCACTTGTGATTTCAAGTGTCTATCTGGCACTAGAAAATCGTATCATCTCTTCGATCCAGATGTGACTTTCTTAATGAGTCGGAGAACCCAGCTTGGCTTTGCATCGATTAGGATCTGCACCACAAGAAATCAATTCCAAGTAGTAAAAAGCGATTTCTAAAGTTCCCTAATTTTCACAATATTCAATCATCTATCAAAGGATTCCACTTTTTTTTTTACTATATTTATAACCGATAAGAATCTTCAATTCTCCATTCTTCATCTGAAGATAATTAAAAAATCGAAAGGGATCATAATCTTTTTCTTTACTACATTTTAAGCCAGTAGGTCTCCAATTTTTTATTCTCCAATTGAAGATAATTGAAAAATCGAAAAGACTCCCAATTTTTTTTCATCATTTGAAACCAGTGAGGATCTTCAATAATTGAGGGGCCGAATTATATAACCGCCTATAAATTTTTCTCGCTGAACGGCGTTGGCCCCTGGACATTTTTCAAACAAGTTTCGAATTTTAATTATAAAAGTACATATTCTTATATGAAATTTAATTGTGCATCTTTTTTCTCTCAACAAAAAAACGGTAGCTTTTGCCGTTTTCGAAGTAAACCTGAAAACCTCGTTTTTTAGAAAACAATTTTTTTTCTCTTTTTTGACTTCAACTCGCCGTTATTAAACCAATTCTTAGAATTTCGTGATGCAAACAGAAAATATTCTTTAGGATGTTTTACGACTGGTAGAGTAGATAATATATGAACATTTTTGTTTAAACAAAAGTTATGGATTCTTACCTGAGATCAGGGCCGGCTTAACCCATAGGCTAATGTAGGCTATAGCCTAAGGGCGCACCGTTGGGCAAAACGTAAAAATTGGTTTCAAGAGAGCCTAGGGTCCAGAATTCTTAATCGGTTCCGAACTATTTTCTTTGAAAATACTCTTGACTTAGTTTTAAAGGGTTTTTATAAGAGCCGATTTTTTATTTATTCCTTTATCGCACTTCTGTGTTAACAAATAAAATTTTTAAAAATTGTCACTTTTACAACTTTATTTTTTATCTTTCCGTTAACAATCGTAATAAACTCGGCGTAAATCAAAATCAGTACAGTGGCATCTAATAAGGTAAAAAATTAATTCATGAACTAATTTTCAACAAAATACATGAATTTTCAAGAAAAAAAGATAAATATTTAACAAAAAATGGGATAGTTAAATGTTCAGTTAGAAAAAAAGTCTTTCAACCAAGAAAGCAACAAATTTTTAACAAAATATTTTAATTTTCAACCAAAGAGATGAATTCTCAACTAAAATAATGAATCTTCAGTAAAAAAGTGAATTTTCAACAGAAGAGTTAAACTTTGAAACAAGTGGTTGAATTTTTATCCCAAAAAATTAATTTTCAAGCAAGAAGATTAATTTTCTAGCAAAAAAAAAACGAATTTTCAACAAAATATTACGATTATCAATCAAAGAGACGAATTTTCAGCTCATATGATGAATGTTTAATAAAAAAAAAAAATTATAACAAAGTACTTGAACTTTTAACCAGGTAGTTGTATTTTTAACCAAAACGATGAATTTTCAACCAAGAAGATTAATTTTTTACCTAAAAAAGCGACTTTTCAACAAAATATTTAAATCTACAATCTGTTTTGATTGAGGATACAACTATTATGTTAAAAATTTGTCTTTTTTTGATAAATTCAGCTGTTTTCGATTTAAAATTAAAATATTTTTTGGTTGAAATATCAACTATTACATTTTTGGTTGAGAATTCATTATTTTTTTGGTAGGAAATTCAACTACATGGTTAAAAGTTGCACTAATTTTTTAAGAATTAATTTTTGTTTGTTTGAAGATTCAACATTTTAGTTGAAAATTCATCTCTTTGGTTGAAAATTGAACTATTTTGTCGCAAAGTAGTTTTTATTTGTTGAAAATTAATTTTTCTAGCTGATAAGATAATTATTCCATTTTTGGTAGAGAATTAAACTATCTAGCTGAAAATTAACTTTTTCGCAGTAAATTCGTCTTTATGTCTTGAAAATTTAACAATTTGTTTGAATCTTTTTTTTTCTTGACTCAAAAATCACTTTTGATTGAAAATTAAACTACGAGTATTTTGTTGAAAGTTCACTTTATTTTGTAGAAATTTCATCTTTTTCGGTTAAAAACGGAACTTTTTGATTGAAAAATAATCTATTTTGGTTGAGGATTCAACTCTGTTGTAAAAAATTCATCTACTATTTTGGTAGAGAATTTAACTATTTGGTTAAAAATTAACATTTTTGTCGGAAATTCGTCTTTTTAGCTTGAAAACTCCACAATTTCCAGAAATTTCATCTGTTGTGGTTAAAGATGCAACTGTTTGGTTAAAAGTTGACCATTTTGTTGAAAGTTCGTTTTTTTCTTGGTTGACATAATTTCTCTATAAAATTGAAAAATGTTGATTGGTTACCATAATTTTTGTTGTGCACCACTAATGGTGAAATACAAAGTAGATTTGCTGAAAAAAATTGAATTTTAGAATCACCATCCATGAAATTTGTTTATAAAAATTAATTGAAATAATTCATAAATTAATGTTGTATCTTAAACGCCACTGGACTGATTTTGATTGATTCCGAGTTTATTTAGAATGTTCGCGGAAGGTAGAATATAAAGTTTTAAAAATGACCATTTTTTCACGTTATTTGTTAACACAGAGGTGTAATAAAGAAGAAATTAAAAAACGGGTTGTTATAATTCTCTTTGGAATTTAATTAACAGTATTTCGAAAAAAAGATCGAACTTGATTAAGGATTTTGTGCTTTAGGCTCTTTTGAAACAAATTTCGACATTTCGCCCCACTGTGGGGCGCCATGAACTTGAGACAGGCGGTTTTCGTGAAATTTAAGTTTAGTTAAATGAGTGCAATGCGAATTAGGGAAAATTGAAGAGAACCTGTGTGATTAAATTCAACAAATTCAATAATTTCTGCGTTCATTCTTTTAAAATGAACAATACAATTTCAGTTTTATAGTAGAATCGTGAAGAGTGGGAGGGGTGGGGGGGAGTATTATAGCCTAGGGGCGCCATTTTACTAAAGTCGGCCCTGTCTGAGATATTACATAAATCATGCACTCATATATCTTCAAGCTCATGGGGAGTCAAGCGAATTTTGAGCAACAAAAAAGTTCAGCGGAAAAGTTTTTCAGATTGTTATAAATATGTTTTCCACGGAAAAAATTATTCAAAATAAATCATCATTAGGAAGTTATGATGGTTTTACTTTGGCCGCGCGACCCGCTTCTCAGCCAGTATGTATCAATTCGACGCGTTTACGTGGAAATGCATCTCTCTCGACATGAAGTATTATTTATTAGTTAGAATTGAAGGCATAAAAATATGAAATGATTTGTGAAAGATTAAGTTCAATTGCTCTGCCATTCAACAAAAACCTATGATACATCAGTAAGCTTACAAACATCAAGGTCAAACAAATCAAAACAATTCAATGCAATACATAATATTGTGTATATAGTTATTAGTTTCCTTCTGATACTCTTTCGCTTAACCCTATATTTAAGATTCAAACCCTATAAGTCAAAGACGATTAAAAAGAAATATACATAATTTGCAATAAGCAATTGAGTTCATCAATGTCTAACTATTAATTAATACTTTGCCTCGAGCGAGTTGCATTTCTACGTGAACGCGTCTAGTTGATACATACAAGGGCCGTTTAATAAGTACGGTAAATTTCCCGCTAGATGGTGCCAAAATGAACTTTGTAGTATATGACCAAAAAAAATCACTCTTTAAACTAACCTCTACCAAGCATCAGCTAAAACCGACGCTTAGTTTGCGTTTGGCATACGTTTGAAGTGAGCACGTCAGTAGTTTACGAAAAAATGGAGTTCACGGGGAGTCTGCTCCTTCGGTGAAAACCGTTTATTTTTGGATAAATGAATTTAAACGTGACCGAATCACAACTAAAGATGAAGCGCTCTCTGGACGCCTAATTGAGGTCACCATACCAGATATAGTGGAAGAAATTCATCATATGGTTATGGAAGATCGCCGAATCAAGGCTGTCGGAATCTCCACTGAACAAGTCTATAACATAAGATGTAAGATGGGTGCCGCGATTGCTGACTCCCGATCAAAAGCGCAACCGAAAAAACGTTTTTTCTATGTACCTCTACCGAGGCTCTGGTGGTTCGGATTCCACCTTAAACTGCAGGTCCCCTCAGCGCAGTGTTTGGCGAAGTTTAATCGGAATCCGCAGGACTTTTGCGTCGATTCGTGACTGCGGACCTCGCTGTGGATGAAACCTGGATCCACCACTATACACTCGAGACAAAGCAGCAGTCAAAGCAGTGAGTACTGCCTGGTGAAAGTGCACCAAAGAAGGCGAAGACTGTTTTTTTTTAGCTGGGAAGGTGATGGCCGCAATATTTTGGGATTCCCAAGGAATTATTCTCACTGATTACTTGGAGGAGGGTAAAACTTTAACAGGAACATACTATGCATTATTATTGGACCCTTTGAAAGCCAAACTACAAAAAGAACGGCCACGATTGGGGCACAAAAAAGTGCTGTTTCATCACGACAACGCACCTGCTCACACCTCCGCAATCGCAATGGTAAAAATACACGAACTGAGCTTTGAATTGAATCCTCATCCATCTTATTCTCCAGACTTGGCTCCGTGCGACGTCTTTCTGTTCCTCAACTTGAAGACCTAGCTCGGTAGGAAGGGATTCTCGTCCAGTGAAAAAGTAATCGATGCCGTAAATGCGTATTTTGCAGACCTCGAAAAATCTTACTTTTCTGGAGGAATGAGAAAATTGGAATCACGATGAACTACGTGTGCAGCCCTCGGAGGAGACTATGTTGAGAAATGAAGGCAAACTTTTCAAAAAAAAGTGTTTATTTGCTCTTTTACCAAACGTATCAAACGGTCCTCGTACGTACAAAGAAATAGGCCGCGCAGCTGAAGTAAAACCTTCATAATTTCTCAATGATGAATTATTTTGAATAATTTTGTTCATACTAAAGGACTCCAATTTTTTGTTTACTACATTTTAAGCCAAAAAGGATCTCCAATTCTACATTATCAAATTAGAGATAATTAAAAAATCTTTATAGATAATATCACTGTTTCTATTTGATTTTATTACAGCTCCCCTAAAGAATTTTGGTGATATCAAGAATGAAATAAAGGTTTGTTCTAAAACCTTTATGAAACATTAAAAAGTTTGTTTAGTTCAATTTTATTCTCCTCAATTGAAATATTTTTGATACGGCTTTGAATTTTTTTGATTTAATTGGTTTTTTTATAAAATAAATAGTAATTAAAGATAATATTTCAAGATGGAAAAATTCTTTCATGTGCCGATTACGTCCCTCTTTCATATCGCGTTATGTAGGTGAGGATAGTTAGCGCAGTAAATGGAAGGGTAGCTATAGTGGCGAAATTATATTTTTTAAATACGCCCAGAGCAAGTTCATAATTGGTGCTCACTACGCGGGGGATGAAACTTATTAGTCGGCAAGGCGTTACCACGGTAGGGGATGTAACATGGCCGCCTTGTGGAAGGGTATATATAAGCAACTTCCAGGGACGCATCTTCTCATTTTCTTGGATCGATCTTTCAAATTCACAAAAATTATCTCTGGCAAGACAAATTTCTTCTATCTTTTCAAATTTAGACACCAGTCATCAGTTTTATATATACCTAAAGATTCTGTGCACTGAATAAAATCGAAAAACGTCTTACGACCTGTGACCTTTCACACCTGACGTTCGAACCCTTGAATTGTAGATATGATCTCTAAACGATGACCTAACTTTGATTCCGATCTTTCACATTCTTGGCCTGTGACCCCTCACCTTTGACCTCTGATCTCTCAGCTTTTTCATCTAACCTTTAACTTTCAACCTTTGACTATTGACCTTTTATGTCTCACCTTTATCATATGACCTCTCATTTTTTCGTCTATGACCTCTGATTGCGGAGCTCTTTTCTCTCACTATTGACGTTCAACCATTGTCCCCTGGTCTTTGATCTTTGATTTTGCACCTTTGAACTTTCACCTTTCAATTTGAATATATGACCCCTGACATTTAGCATATGATCTCTAACCTTCGACCTCTCGCCTATGTCGTTTCAACCCTTACCTTGTTGCCATACTCTCTGACCGATGACCTTCTATCAGTGACTTTTGACCTTCCGTATATGACTGACCTCTGACATTCCTGGCCTATGGCCCCTCACCTTTGACCTCTGATCTCTAACCTTGGACCTCTCGTCTATGCCCATTGTACCCTTACCTTTGAGATATAATCTCTGATCGATGACCTTATATCATTGATTTCAGCCTCTCTTCTTTGATATTTGACACATGATGTCTGACCTTCGACCCCCATTTATGCCCTTTGAACTCCTACCCTTGCGCCATAATTTCTGACCGATTTCCATTGACTTTTGACCTTCCGTATTTGACTCTTGACCCGTGACCCCTCACCTTTGACTCCTGACCTCCAAGCTCTCTTCTCTGACCTTTAACATCTCACCTTTTTCACCGCTTCATGAACTCATTTTTCTGTAATTAAATAGAAGCATCCCTGGCGTTAATCTCGGGTTAGGTGGCAACAATTTCTTGTAGACGGCGTATATACTGGTGCGATACACCTCCACCAGCTCACAAACGCCCACGTTTACGTACCACCACATTTTTAGATTGCATGCACACATATGGCTATGAAACCCACACATATAAATGTATTTCAGAGCGGACCAGCTTTTTCATTATGTTAGATGAACGTGGATGTGTTCTGGCTTTGTGGGAATGAAGAACTGAAGGCAGGTGTTACGCGGGAGGTGGCAATAAGGCGCTGGGCACCGCGCTGTTACTACCTCTGATCTGACAAAGCCATGCACCTAAACTCTGTATTCGTGTGAGACTGCAAGTGTAAATTCGCAGCTAGTAAGTGACTTCATACGTATCCCAGCGGGAAATTGCCAAGATTCACAGTTGGTTCAAAGTTGGACCAAGCTTGTGGTATCTAAGTCTACGGCACGTGACTCTTATATTTTGAATTTTAAAAAAGTGCATTAGTTTTATACCGTTCGGCACGTCTCGTATGATTCCAAAATGTTTTCAAAATTTACAGCAAGCGTAGAGTGTCTTAAAAAGAAACCCAATTTTTTTTTTTTTTGATCACACACCCCCTGAACTTGTTCCATTTGGTGAAAAAATAAATGAGTGTATTTTTGTTTTATCAAAAAAAAAAAATTTAACCGCGGTCCTGCCCATATGGAAAAGTCGACTGGGGCCCGACCACATTGCCCAATTACTAGCTGGGCCCCAGTTGGGAATCCCAATCACTGCCAATTTGGGCTACTCTCTGGGTTGTAACGCTCAGACCAATCAATGCTCAGATTGAAGAAACTAGACGGGCGATTTCTTTTCTGCTCAATTAAGCAAAAAAGATTTAAATCTGAATAAAAATTTTTATCTAATTTAAGAAATAGGATTTATTTTCAAATTTTAAGAAGCTATTCTTAGTTTTAATATAATTGAAATCTGGAATGATGAGGATTCTCGCATCAAAATGAGGTGTCTTCACAATTACTGTGAATTTTTCGTGCTCCGTTCCATCGCCCTCAAGTTCTTCCATGGTATAGTGAATTCCAGTAAACATTTACATTTTCCTCCAATCTGTAATTCACCGTAGGCCCTAAAAAAATTTAGTTATCTATATATCTTGATCTTCATAATTCGCACTCACGTCCATCTTTAGGAAACAAATTTTGAGGTTAACGTACGTGAAAAATGATTTCTGAAATGATATACATAATATTAAATAGTAAACTGTACTTACTTACTTTTTATTTAGGGCCGCCGAGAGCAAATCCGGGCCCGGGGGTAACCATGCACGGGCCCCTCCTCCCCCTCCACCCAACAATTGTAAAATTAAAAATTATGTAGGATGGTAATGAATGAGGATTTACGAGCCCCTTCGAAGAACTGCGGGCCCCGGGGGAATCCCCCTTTTATCCCCTCCCCTGTCGTCGGCCCTGGTCAGAAATCAGAACGCTCCTGTTTTACCGATGGTTTAAGAAAATCAGCGCAAAGGATCGTAGTACGATCAGCAGAGTTGGCCACGTAATTTACTTTAGGTAATTTACGTAGTTTTCTACAGTAATTAACCAGGTATTTTACCCCTTCAGTTTTCTACACGATGTAAATTACCGGCAACATAACCTTACTTTCGCGATTGAGCCATACTGTGACGTCATGTCCCGTCGGTAAAATCACTTTCTAACAGACCATTAACGTTTATCATGTAATTTACCAGTTTTCTACGTCAATATCGTCATTTATGTAATTTACTTAGAAAACCTCAAGTGACGCGTCACTTCGCAACCCTGACGATGGGAGGGCAGAAGCTCCTAGCAGCTAAAACTTTATTTTATGGGGTTCCCCCACTCTATAACGCCCCATGCCGCAACTAGGCTTATATCTTTGATTTGTCGTAGTTTTTTTAAAAGACGTTCCACTTATCGTGGATTTTTGTAAATATGAAAAGCGTCTTGATTATTATTATTGTTTTCCTATTGAACCCGTTAACTGGAACATTATCACCTCCATCTGAAAAAAGTGTAAAGAATCATGAAAAAAAGAGCAAGATCAGCAGGACCGAGAGCAAAGTAAGAAAAATTGATAATTATTCATTTTAATATAATCTTATCTTTTCAGAAGGCTTAATTTGTAAAACATTTTAGCTGTTATTCTTCACTTTATTCATTATACCTACTTTGATAACCTCAAAATTGTATCATAGCAAAGGTTACACGACACTTTTTTTGGAACAGAAAGGCCCTGTTGAACATGATGTTTTTGACAGAGAACTGGTAACAAAAGATCCAAACGTACAGGATATTTTACGGGAAGCTGGACTTTATTATAAAAACACTGGGGTAAAACGATTTTCCGGCAATGTTCTCGGATACATCACACCGGTAAATATATATTTTCTCTTTTCTGTGAATGGTGTTTTTCCTTATGAAAAAAATATTATAAGAAATTCAGTATAGGTCTATAATTATTTTCCTATTATGAATTTCTTATCATATTTTTGCGATTCTACAAAAATGATCTAAGAATAAATCATTATAAGAAAAGGATTATATAGATTATAGAAATAAATAATGTTAAAATATTGATAAGATTGATGCACAAAAGTAGAGAAACTGCAAACGAATGATTTATTTATTTATTTATTTATTTATTTATTTAACGTACGATTTCAAATTATTTCGTAAGTAAATTGAATTTATTTTATTTTCAAGGGGTTTTAAATTATTTCTACAGGTTTCTAACTATTTGAAAAATTTCAACGGAATTCAAAAGGGTTTCAAAAATTTCAAGGGATTTCTGCGGATTTTAACAGGTTTCAAAGATCTTAATGGATTTAAAAGTATTTCTAAAGTTATCAAGGGATTTCAAGAGGTTCCAAAGTATTTTCATCGATTTCAGTGGAATTTCAAGCGATTTTAAAGATATTTTAATGGTTTTTCTATAATCTTTTTTCGTAAGGGAATTGACACTCTACTTTTGAGCAATAAACAGAACCTCGAAATAATGTGAATTATTTAATTTATAGTGGAATGGTCACGGATATAAGGTGGCTCAACTGTTTAAAAACAAGTTTACGATTCTATCTCCAGTATGGTTCACATTGCACCCGAAAGAATTCTTATTACCGACTCATGATGTTCAAAAGAAGTGGCTAAGTGACCTACGGTCTACGTCTACGGAAAATGGGAATCACACCTTAAGGGGTAAATACAAAATTGAACTACCTCAATGACCTTAAGACAACAAAATATTTTTATTCAATTGAAATATCTTCAGTAATTTTGGATTTTCGATGTTGAATTTTGAATTTTAGTACTGCCGAGAGTTCTTTTCGAGAATTGGTCTCCTGATGACATCTCTCAGCTTCATGAAAACGAAAAAAGAAGAAATCAGTTGATCACAGCTCTTTCCAAAACTGCTCAAGTAATTAAGTTTCTATTAATGAGTGATTGGCAAGAAGTTGATGACTTTAAGACCCAGTCATTTTTTACTTTTCCTTTGAATAATATTTTTTTTCTAAAAACATCTTAGTAAAGTGCTTATATCAAAGCACAATTTAGTAAAGTTTCAAAATTTTCGACATCGTTTAGAAATTACAAATAAAAAAGTAAGCAAAATGTCTTGTAATGCATTGGTCCCAACCTACAAATTTTAGATACAAAATTGCTAAATAATATTAACACTATTTATGAACTATTTGATATTCACAGATAACACTTATATTGAGCTGAAAAAGATAAAAATCAAGAAATTCACTTCAAAGTCTCCCACAAATTTTTCGTGTAGTCACGCTGCATTGCTATTTCAGGATAAAACTCGAAAATAATTATTCAAACTATTCATAATGCGGGCTAAAATGCTTAATTTTATACTTACGAAGATTTTAGTATAGTTAAAATTCGATTTATTAACATTGATTCTAAATGACAGCATGTCTTGTCACGCGACCTTTAGCAGTGTGTAAAATTCATATCCATCACAAATACATTCCTTGATCTTTTAATTTTATATTTTTATATTCTCTTGGGTTACCCTTAATTTTTGGAAATCACCCTAATATTTTCTGAAAATTTGTTTATCGAGCGATATACAAGTTTAGGAGAAATAAACATGGAATTAAATTAGATCAAAATGATTTGTAGACATTCCAACTTGATGGATATGTGCTTGAGATTTGGAATCAATTTATTTTCACGGGGGTCGACAAGGGAATCATCGCGGACCTGGTGCGGGAAATCGGTGAGAGCTTGAGGAAGAGAAATTTGGACACAATTTTAGCTGTGCCGCCATGGAGAGGGTGAGACACAAAAAAAATTATCTCTAACTTGAACTAATACAGAGTGGCCACTCAATCTGTAAACCAAGCAAAGTCAATAACTTTGTTGAAAGAGATATTTTTACCAAAATCAGGATAATTCAGGATCGGGCAATCGAGAATTTTTTGAGACCGGGAAAATGGAGAGATGACAAAATGGCAATGACAAAAATTGAAAAATGAAAAGAAAAAATATTTCCCCTTTTTTCGAAGGAAAATTCCCTTATTTTTCCTACAATTGAACTGCTGGCCCACTGTGATCCCTGAATATTGTTTAAAAATGAAAAATAATTGAGAATTGAGGGGCTACTTTGTGATTGTAAGAGTTTGGTTTCTTAATTCAGATATTATTCGACGAAAATTTGTTTAAATGAAAAACTTTATAGAATAATGTTATAACTTTGCAGTGCTGGGGAAGAATGGTTCAGTAAAGACCACTTTGATCAATTGGCTCCACATGTAACCGCATTTTCACTGATGACATACGATTTCTCAAGTGTGCAACGGCCAGGTCCCAATAGTCCTCTCAGTTGGTCACAAAAATGTGTTAAGGCACTCGTGCCAGAGAAAAAAGATCCTAGGAGGGCTCAGATCTTAATCGGCCTTAATTTTTATGGCAACAATTATACTCCCGAAGGCGGAGGGGCCATTCTTGGGTCGCAATATCTTGAGCTTCTCGAATCATTTAAAGGAAAATTGAAGTGGGACGGTGAAAGCAAGGAACATTTTTTCGAACTCAAGTAAGGATTTCACTTTTAAATGTATATCGGGCATCCCAGTCTGTCCTTTTTTTCCCAAATCCCCCTTTGCCTCTTTTCCCCCTTAAATTAAAAAAATCCCCTAAAATACCTAAAATCGGGGATTCTGACCCTTTTTCTTCTTTATTTATAATTCGTTCTGCTCCTTTCCTTCCCGCGCATGCTTTCCATTCTCTTTCGTCCACACTCCCTCATTCTTCTTTTTTAACTCCTCTAGCTTTTTCTACCTTCTTCATCCATTCTTCTCCCACTCCCTCCTCCCCTAAAATTTTCTTAACATTCTCTTGCCACCCCTTCCCTCTCCTCTTCTCCTCTCATATAACCATCTCATACATGCTCCCAAGTCTTCTCTTCCTATTCACATACTCTGCATTTCCTCTTCTCATCTTTCTCCCAATATATTGTTGTTGTAACTTCATCCAGTCTCGATGTACCTATTCTTATCCATCTCTCTTCCCCCATCCTCTTTCCAGGTATTTCAGCAGTCCTCTTTTTATGACCTTATACCATTTATTGTATCTTAATTCCCCTATCCTCATCTATCTATTACTTGTCTTTATTCTTTTTTTTAAATTCCTCATAGTTTATATTTCCTTCTTCTTCTACCCTTCGGTCTCTACAAAACTCTTTCTTCTTCCCATCGCGTGAACTCTTCGACCCTCTTTCCTCTTTCTTCCACCTCTTTTAAATACTTTCTCGCTAAGTTCCCTCCTTTTCCCTCCCTTAGTTTCTCTTCGAATTTCCACGCCCTTTTTCTCGCCCTTGTTCTTAATTTATCCCCTTGAGCCTGTCCCTTTTTTCCCTAATCTCCTTATTTCCCCCTTAAATTAAGAAAATTCCCTAAACTACCTAAAATCGAGAATTCTAACCCTTTTTCCTATTTTCTCTGAATACTGTGAAACTTATTGAAATTTTTGAAAATTTATATGAAATATTTGAAACTGTTGGAAACATGTGGGAATTTCATTGGAAGTTGATAAATATGTTTGAAACTTCTGGAAATTTATAGAAATTTATTAAACTGCTTGCAGTTTTTGGAAATTGGGTATTTTTAAAAGGGTAATGACAAATAATAAAAGTTTCAAAGCATGTCAAGTTTTATTCAGGGCTGAGAATTCTTATCATATTTCTGAAGTAATGAATTATCTTTTCCTATCTTAAAGACCAAACTGCAGGAGGCTGGTGCCCTCCTCAGTATACAACATAAACCGATCATGACTCCTTCGATTCTGGCTTCGTTTTCATACTTTCCGTTGCATGACCGAAATCCGGTGGGACTGATGTGATGAATGGACACGCCATCTTATAACGATTTAGCTGCTTAGTTTGTACATAATTTATACTCATGGAAAACATTTAGCGCATCAATAAACTTTAAATAATGGACCATACAAATAATAATAAAGCCTCGAATTAGACTTACACTTTTGTTGACGAAAGACATGCCCTCGGAAATGTCTCAGGTGATGAATGAAGATTGGCTGTTTGGAATGCTATGGGTGTAAATGACCTTGAAGAAATGAAATTGCGGGATACAATTCTTGTAAGGAAGCTTAATATTTTATGTGTACCTAAAACGAAGAAGAAGGGTTGTATGATAAGAAATATTGAAAATGGACTCGAACTTTGATCAGGAGTAGATAGTGAATCAAATGGTAGCCAAGGAGTCGGTCGGATTATGAATGAGAGAGCAAAGCAGCATGTCAAAAAGTATGAATGTTTATCTCCTATATTATTATGTGTTAAAATGAAAGTGGGAATCAGAAGGCTATGTATTATAGTATGTTACGCTCCAGTTGATGGTAACAGTAATGATGTAAAAGTTACCTTCTGGGACACGTTAAATGATATTCTAGGTACTTGCGGTCCTGGCGACAGAATCATCATACTCGGAGATATGAATGGCTGGGCTGCTGTCCAACGCGAAAGTACGGACAGGGCACTTAATCATTTTGGAGACCCTAAAACGAACGGTAGCGGGGAGAAACTGATTAGCTTATGCTTAGAAAATGGCTTGTTTATTACAAATGTTCAGTTCAAACGTAAGATGATTCACATGTATATTTTCTGCAGAGGCGAAAGCCACAGTATGATTGATTTTGTCGTAACGGATAAGAGACTGAGAGGGCTGGTAAGAGATACGAGGGTTATGAGAGGCTCTGAATGTGGAACGTATCACTACTACTTCATAGTAAGATTGTCGGCAATATATGATCCATTACTAGAAGTAAAACTGTAACGAATAAAGCTAAAATTGCAATATATAATTCTGTGCTTGCAGCCACTGTGCTGTATGTTAGCGAGACCTGAACATATCAAGAAAAGGGTAGAAGTAAAGTGAACGCTTTTGGCATGCAGTTCCTGCGGAATATGTGCGGTGAACCCCTAATGAAGAAAGTGAGTAATGAGTGAGTTCTCAAAGAATGTGGTGTAGAAGAAACAATGTTTGACAAGAGTGAAAGAAATTTGCTGAGATATTTTGGTCGTGTTGAGAGAATGAATGAAGGACGTTCAACGAAGATGTGATTGGAATATAGAGTATGGATCTTCGTATGGGTTTATTAGTCAGTTTAAGTATTTATGTGTGAATAGTGATATACAGGGTTCGATTGAAAAGTAATGAGCCTTATTTTTTTTAAGCAGTTTTATTAAACCTTTTGGCTTATACAAC
>JAUMHM010000078.1:1141743-1159306 GCA_032362435.1 Melikaiella ostensackeni
CAGCCGATTCGGTTGATCGCTTGGCAGACGCTCCGCGCGGGAAGGCTCATTACTTTTCAATCAAACCCTGTATGATGGCTCTGTGAAGCTCTTCACCTAGGGTGATTACTAGAGAGATGGATCAGCGACCCGCGTCGGAACGGTATTGTGGAAAGAGTGTGTCGTTCAAATGAGCAACACCCGACTCCTAGATTAATCTAAAACTTATCCCTTCTCCTACACATCCCTTACTAACCCTTACCATATAATTTCCTTGATCCCCGGTAGTATACCGAGGCTAGAATCGAACGACTTACGCTTACCCCGAAAGGGTAAGGTTTAATTGTATGGTAATAAGAATAAAATCTTTAGTAATTGAAAACTTTCAGGTCTTCCAAAAGTCACGGATACATATTTTATCCAACGCTGTACTCAATCAAGCAAAGACTGGATCTCGCTGAGAAATTGGGCACTGGAATAGCGATATGGGAATTGGGACAGGGGCTTGACTATTTTTACGACTTATTTTAAGTACGCGTGAGTGGTGAGTTGAAACTATATTATGTAAATAATAAAATGTTATCTTTATTTATTTATAAGTCTCTCTTCATTATGCACAGTTGGACCAAATGCCGATTTAGGAGGAAAAAAGTTGAAAAATAAACAAATTCTCATGAAAGTTTGTACTTGAAAAAACTTAAATAAATTTTCAAAAACTTGAGAAGTTTTTTTCCACTTTTCTGGCGTATCTGTCCTACTGTGTTATGGTACAATTTTACTTCTCATTTAATTTAACTTTCTCGGTTGAACTCGTCGTCGAGCCATTTTTCAGTCTTTGATATTTGCGTATTAGACGTTACGGATTAAAAATTAATGATCACTTCTTGACTTGACAAACACCGTCGGATTTTGTTTCTGGCAAGTGCGTATGTTTTCTTGTCAACATCATCATTGTTTGAGGACCTCGTGCAACATGATACATCATTGCCCAACATATTTTGGCTGGTAGGAGGCTAAGAGATAAATGAAAAATGAGTTTGAATTAAAATCGAAATTTAAAAATTTGCTTTTTAGGGTGTCTAGATACAAAAACAAGAGGTTAGACAAGGCTGGGCTGATTTTTGGAGTCTCTTGGGGCAATTTTTAGGGATTGGATAAGCCGAGGCTGCTTTTTGGGGTCTCGATGGACAATTTTCGGGATTGGACAACGCGGGGCTGATTTTTGGGGTCCTTACGGACAATTTTGGAGGATTGGACAAGGTGGGGCTGCTTTTGGGGGATCTTAGGACAATTTGAGGGATTTGGGCTAGGCAATGGTGCCTTTTAGGATCTCCAGGGACAATTTGTGGGATTTGGACAAGGTCAGGCTGATTTTTGCAATCTCTGGAGACAATTGGGAGGAGGGGGGTTGGACAAGGCATTGGTGCTTTTTGGGGTCTCTGGGGACAATTTTAGGGGTCTGGACAAGGTGTGACTGCTTTTAGGAGGATCTTAGGACAATTTGAGGTGGTTGGACAAGGCAGTGGTGCTTTTTAGAGTCTCAAGGGACAGTTTGAGGGGTTTCGAAAATGTACGCTGATTTCTGGGATCTCTAGGGATAATTTTGGGATTTGACAAGGCGAGGCTGATTTTTGGGGTCTCTAAGGATAATTTTGGGTGGTTAGACGAGATAAAGCTGCTTTTTGTGGTCCTTAGGGCAAGCTCTTGGGGGTTCGAAAAGGCGAGTTTAATTTTTGGTGTCTAGGAATAATTTTGAAAGCTTGGACAAGGCGGGGCTGCTTCTTGAGGTCTCTAGGGACCACTTTTGGTGTTTGGACAAGACGGTGTTGATTCTTGGAGTCTATAGGGGAAATTTTGAGGGGTTAGACAAGGTGGGGATGATTGTTGGATAGAAGATTAAAAGATGATAAAAAAAATTAATTTTAGTTGCAGTAGAATTTTACACAAAAAGAAACGGAAAAATTATTATAAAGACGTACATTGTTTTCTTTTATAATTTTGTAATATACCTTTTTAGTGACGCGAGAAATCGTATGCTACTGGGAAGTGTAATTATCATCCGATTGGTTAAAATTCCTGATACAATTTCCTCAGCAACATATTCTGGTTCTAATGTACTCATTAATCTGTAAAACACGCAACATATTTAATAAGTAATTTACATATTATATTATGATTTGAGGCACCCCGTGTAGAAAAATAGAGTGGGCCTCAGTAAGGGGCCCTCATGGATTGCCCTCAAGCCATGAGGGGCCTGTGAGGGCAATCTAGGCGTAACCCCTTGTCCTTGCGGGTCCCTCGCAGTTGCGCCGATGGTAAATTTTCAATTTTTTAAAATACCTTTGATAAGTGTCTCCTCATTATCACATTTTCATCAGAGAAGGTATTAGATTTGTGTAAAATTTGCCCCTCTCCCAGTTTTTGTCAAATGTCCACATTTTGAGACCCTCTGAACCCGAAAAACAGGTTTTTACAAATGTGTCTGTCTGGCTGTATGTATGTATGGATGTATGTATGTTGTATGTATGTTGTATGTATGTCTGTATGTATGTCTGTCTGTCTGTCTGTCTGTCTGTGAGCACGATAACTTTCGAAGGAAATAATCTATTGGATTGGCCTTTGGTACACTCTTTAAGTGTCGAAAACTGAAAGTCAAGTTCGTTGCCAGCCATTTTGAAAAAAATTCAAAAAGTTTGAGCATTTTCAGAATTTTCAAGACCATTGTTTTAAAATTTGAAAATTATATGCACGGCTATTCGTAGTGCTCAGAAGGGCGAACATTTTATGAAAGTTATAGCATTTACAAAATTCAAAAAAAGAAACGAAAAGGAAAATTTTAAGCCAAACAATCCACAATATAAAAAAAGTCAGAAAAAGAAAAACGTTGCTTTTTGAATTCACTACAAGATTGTCATAACAACTTTTTGAATTTTTTTGAAAAATCGAAAATTCAAATTTTGAGCTAAATAACGCGAGATACGAAAAAAGTTAAGATATCAAAATTGTTGCTTTTACGAAGACTCATAAGCTTTCTTTTGAACAATTTTGGTAGGAGGCATAGTTCGTTTTTTAAGTATGCAAAATAATATTGGAATATTTTAATTTTAATTTTTGAGCCAAACGACGCGAGATAAGAAAAAAAGTCGAGTGAGCTGCGCGTGAAGCGGACGATGAGAATGTGCCCGCAAAGCGGGCAGATTTTTTTAAAACATAATTTAATACATAAATATGTATTGTTAATGTATGAAAAATTTTTAAGTAAACAAAAAATGCGTTATTTCTCGTGACCAACTTACCACAATGTTTATAACATTTTTTCAGGTGGACACTCCGCACGTACATTGAAATTTGTTGAAATTGTCTTTCTTTTCAATAACTGCACATTTGCATGAGATATTGTTATTATTTGACACAAATGACAATTTATTACAACAAAGAAATCGTTTGATTTTTGTAAAGTGAGACATGAGGATAGCCAGCAGGGCCCCTGCGGAGCCCTCGTAAAATCTCTGAGATTCCGAAGTTCAACTTCCAAAAAAATGTCTTCAAATTTTTGACAAAAATTCATTTTTTGTGAGTCTGAACTGATCAAATATCAAAAGGGCAGGGGGCCCTCGTGAATTTTCCCCCATGAATTGTCCACATGAGCCCCTGACGAGAGACAACTGTCCAAAGAGGGCTAAACGGGGCTTTTTCTAAACGGGACAATAGAAAATTATTTTACTAATTTAACTTTGTTTACCTGGGCTTGACTCCTGGAAACATTCCCGTGTTTATGAAATATGGACATACCAGAAGGCCTTGTATTCCATCATAACCATGAGTCTAAAAAATATACAAAATTATGATTATTAAACTTATAACGTTCGTTTTAATAATTAAATTTCATACTTGGTTGAAAATATCCTGATATAAATTATTAATAACTGTAATTCAAAATCTACTACACCTTCAACTCAGAAAATAGACTTTCGTGAAACCCAATGGTTGCAAATTTAGTAGCTGAGTAATCAGTACAGTTATATGTTCCTAATAATCCTGCTACACTGGCGACAGTTACAATATGTCCGTGATTATCTTTTATCATATCTTTTAAAAACGCTTTCGTGGTCTGAAAAATAATTATTTTGAAACAAATAACTTTTGCTCTTTTACTTTAACCTGCTAGAGACATATTGAAAGTGATAACATTTACACTTCATAATTAATTAATTACATACTTAATTACTTAATTACTCACCCAATAATGTGATAAAATGTTAACTTTAAATGTCCTCTCAATTTCCTCATCAGGTATTTCCAATAAAGTGTCCCCATAAATGTATCCAGCATTGTTGATCAATATCGACACCTAAAATCAAGAAAAATATTTTTCTTAATTTTAAGTTTAACTTTTTTCAGCTGTATGATTTTTGAAAAATTGAGTCAAATTGTAGTTTTTCCAATTCATACGTTTCCATTTTCGAAATGCTTTATTTCGAATACGGCATTGAAATTGTTGGATTTATAAAACTGTAAGGTGGAATTTAAATTTGGGCAATTTTAAACTTAGAAATCTTCATTTCAAATATATTTAATTAAAAATTGTTGAAACTTTTTACATTTATTTTCGAAATTATTCAATTATAATCCTTTTTAATGCAGAATCTTTCAATTTTGAAAGATAAAAAATTTTTAACTGTTTAATTTTGTATTTTCTAACGTTTAAAACTGCAAATTATGAATTTTTTTATCAACTTACATTGCCAACATCGACCTGGACTGATTTTGCATTTCTGTAAATGGATTTTCTGTCGGTTATATCACAATAATAGCCCCAACATTTTCCGCCACTTTGTCTGACTTCCGCCACTGTTTCTTCTATACCTAGAATTTTATATATTCATCTTTAAAAAATCAATTAATTTGAGATTTCATATTTTCAATTACGTGTTTAAAAACATTCGCAATTGCTGCTGTCAATGAAATAGTGATTCCTGACTGCGACATTTTTTTTTATTATTATAAAAAGCTGGATATTAGTTTTTTAATTTGAAAGCTGCAAAATTATGTATCTAAAAAAACATTAAATGGCTTTTTTTCTAAAACGGCTCCTCAAAAAATTTGTCCTTCTGGTGCCAAATTGTCCCCATAATTTTGGCATAATTAAAAAAAATATATTTATGGGAGTCTCAAGCCCATTTTTGCAAGAAATTGCTTTTTCTTTTAATTGCCGCTGTTAATGAATTATTTTACTTTAGCTAAAGAACACTAAATATATATATTTTTTAATTCTCTAATTTTTTTCATTTAATAATTTCGACACATTATTTACACAAACTCAATACTTTAAAAATAATTACTACTTTCTGAATTTCTGCTAATAAATTTCAACCTAAAATGTGCCGCTCTTTTTCAATTTTCATTGCTAGTTTTTTTTCGACTGCAGAGTTAGCAAGTAAAAAAAAAGACATCACAAGTGAAAACAGGCGTGTTCTATAATAATAATTGAAGAAACCTGAGCCGCCATGCCGCACAGTGGGATAAAAAAGAAAAACGAGGTTCAAAATAACTTGTAGAAAGCAATTCTTCACTGATTTTGAATTTTTTTCTTAGAAAGATTCAGCATTAAATTTTGAAAAGATGTGTATGGCCTGATTTTTTTTTCATTCAAACTTTTATGTTGATGCAAATAGTGAAAAAAGTCAATTTTTTATTTTGTTTTGTTTATTTTCGTGAAAAAATTTCCCTATACCCAGCATCGCTGGAATTAATGCGCGGGGGTAGTTAAAGTAAAAAAGAATATTTTCTCATTAAGTTAATTGTTATAAACAAATTAAATTAACAAATAGTCTACATTATGGATTTTTCGTTTGCAAAGTACATCTTTGCTTACAAATTACTTGCTTTTGTCGGAAAAATGATACTCGATCATAAAAAATTGTCATCCGATATTTTTTATCAATTTTTGAAACAAATTATATAAAGAAACGCACATTGTGGACATTTGAAGACAAGAAAAAATCGTTTTTTCTCTTAATTTTTTTCAAATTATGTCGCCAGTGATGTTTAGTGATGGAAAATTGTCGTCCGATATTTTTTAACAATTTTATAAACAAATGATTTAAACAAATGCACATTGCGGACATTTGAAGGCAAAAAGAAATCGTTTTTTCTCTTAATTTTCCTCTAATCATGTCTTCAGTGATGTTCAATGATGGAAATTTGTCATCCGACATTCTTTATCAATTTTATAAACAAATTATATAAATAAATGTCCATTGCGGACATTTAAAAGCAGAAAGAAAACTTTTTTTCTCTTAATTCTCTTGAAATTATGTCGTAAATAATATTAAATGATGAAAAATTGTCATCCGATTTTTTTTACTGATTTGATAAACAAATTATATAAGCAAATGCAGAGTGTGGATATTTGACGGTAGAAAGAAATAGTTTTTTCTCTTAATTTTCCTTAAATTATGTCGCTAATAATGTTTATTTATGAGATTTTGTTACCGATATTTTTTATTAATTTTGTAAACAAATTATATGAACAAAGTCTCAGTGCGGATGTGTAAAGGCAAAAAAAATGCGCTTTTTCGCTTTATTTTTCTTGAGATATATGGTCACTTATGTTTCGTGATGTTAATTTGATAATAAACGAATTTTTATGAATATATGCTATGTGCGGGCGTTTAGAGGCGAAAAAATCGTTTTTTTTTTCTCGCAATTAGCTTCAAATTATGTTGCCAGTAATGTTTAGTAATTGTTGTTCTTTTTAATTTTCGAGACGCAGTATTTGCAGGAATTGTTAAAGTTGGTAATTTGTCCACACTGGGCGTTTGTTTAGAGGATTTGTTCATGAAATTATTCTAAAATATCGGATGACAATTTTCCATCATCAAACATCACTGACGACATAATTTGAGGAAAATTAAGAGAAAGAACGATTTCTTTCTGCCTTTAAATGTCCACAATTGGCATTGGTATGTATAATTTGTTTATAAAATTAATAAATAAAATTTGATGACAATTTTCGTTCATTAAACATCACTGGTGACATAATTCGAGGAAAGTTAAGAGAAATAAACGATTTCTTTCTGCTTTCAAATGTCCACGCTGGGCATTTACTTATATAATTTGATTATAAAATTGATAAATAATATCGGATGACAATTTTTTATGATAGAGTATCATTTTGTCGATAAAAGTACGTAATTTTAACGGAAAAATGTACTCTGCAAACGAAAAATCCGAAATGTAGACTATTTGTTGATTTAATTTGTTTATAACAATTAACTTGAAAAAATAATTGTTCTGCTTTCAACTACCACCGCGCGAGCATAGGAAGAAAATTTCACGAAGATAAATAAAAAAAAAAAAAAATCGACTCTTTCACTATTTGCATCAACATAAAAGTTTGAACAAAAAAAATTAAAAATCAGGCCACGCAAATATCTTTAAAATTTAATGCTGAATTTTTCTTTGAAAAAAATTCAAAATCGGTCAAGAATTGCCTTCTACAATCTATTTTGAACCTCCTTTTTCTATTTTATCTCACTGTGTGCCTCCCCTAAAAATGCCCTTTTTGACCTTTGGTGCAAATACGGCACTGGATATTATAGCTATTAGAAAAAAATAATTGTTTCTCGATATGATATAATCATTCTTTTACATTTTCTCCTAAGATATCGTTGAAAATTGTTTTGTGGGAAACGTTCGCAAAAGTGAAAGAAAATTGAAAACTTTCATTGCGTGACCACAACGGTATACCCAAGTAATAAGCACACGGTTCTTAAATTTGCGTTGTTATTATCATGGAAATTACCGTAAGACGTTCTTGTGAACAGGCAATAATCTTCAGATTTACTCGATTACACAATATTACCGCATTTTGTCAAGCGTACTCACGTAGCTCATTTCTTAATTATTGGTTTCTTTCCATGTGCAATCTCTTTCTTTTTTTGACGCAATGCCTATCCGTCCGAATGAATGTTTAGCTTGACCAGGACAGCTTTTTTAAAATTTATGAAAGCTTCAATTTTAATGCTTTTCCAAATACATTTACTATTTTAGTGTATGATTTTGAAATATCTCAAGAAAATTAAGTTAAGTTTGGTGATGAAAGAATGTTGGCCGCCATCTTGGATTTTTATAAATTTTGAATGTCTAGTATCAACACAAAATGCTTTAAGATAAAGTTGATTTTCTGGCGAAACATAGGACGATTTTATTGAACAGTATAAAAATAAAACAATTTTGACAATTCGACTAGCCGCCACATTGGATTTTTTCAAAATTTTGTACGTCTGGAATCATAGAATGATTTTAAAAAACTTCTTTTTTTAGAAAATTTTAAAAATATTACATTAAAAACTGAAAAATGAGCTATATTTAGAATTTTTAGTTGGTCGCAATCGTGATTTTTTCAAAATTTTCAAAAAATCCAAGATGGTGGTCAATTAAATAATCTAAAATACATAGCTCATTTTTGCAGTTTTTAATTAAATATTTTCAAACTTTGCTACAGAAAGAAGTGTGGTTTTAGAAAGCATCCTATAATCGCATAATTTCCAAATTTAAAAAAAAGTTAAGATGGCGACCAGTTATAGATTCCAAAAATAGCTTGCTTCTTCAGTTTCTAATAAAATATTTTAAAACTATGCTATAAAAAGAAGTGTATCTCTAGAAAGCATTCTATGATCACAGAATTTTAAAATTTTGAAAAATCCAAGATGGTGAATAATTGAGGATTCTAAAAATAGCTCTTTTCTTCTGTTTTCAATTTAATATTTTTAAAATTTGCTAGAGAAAGTGGGTTGACTTTAGAAATTATTCGATGATTCTTGAAGTCCAAAAGTTTGAAAAAAACCAAGAACTGTAATAAGAAGTATGGCTTTAGAAAGCATCCTATGATCGCAGACTTTGAAAATTTTGAAATAATTCAACATTAACGATTAATCCAATTATTATGAATACCAAAAATAGTTGCTCTCTGTAGTTTTCAATTGAATATTTTAAAACTTTGATAAAAAAAGAAGTTTGACTTTTGAAAGCAGCCGATGATCCTAGAAGTCCAAATTTTGAAAAAAATCAAAGATGGCGGCCAATTAAAAATTCCAACAATAGCTGGTTTCTTCAGTTTATAATGAAATATTTTTGAAAATTTGCTAGAGAAAGAAGTTTGACTTGAGAAATCATTCGATGATCCCAGGATGATCTCAGTACTCGAAAATTTTGAAAAAATCCAAGATGGTGGCCAGTTAAAAATTTAAAAGATAGCTCATTCATCTTCAGAAAGCATCCTATGATCGCAGAATTTGAAAATTTTTAAATAATCCAAGATGAACGATTAAACCAATTATTATAGATATCAAATATAGTTGAGCCCTGCAGTTTTCAATCAAATATTATAAAATTTTTCTAGAAAAAGAAGTTTGACTTTTGAAAGCATCCGATGATCCAAGAAGTCAAAATTTGAAACAAAATCCAAGATGGCGGCCAATTGAAAATTCCAAAATTAGCTCGTTTGTTCAGTTTATAATGAAATATTTTAAAAATTTGCTAGAGAAAGAACTTTGATTTTCTACAGCATCTGATGATCCCAGAAGTAAAAAATTTTGGAAAAATTAGATCTGGTGGACAATTAAAAATTCCAAAACTGTGGAACGGTCAACGTTTTACTGGTTATATTTAAGACATCATAAAATAGTTCAATTTATGAATGATTAGTAACATAGCTGCAAAAGTTATTGAATTGAATAATATAATTTGAGGCTTAAATTTAAGATTGAACGCAGGTGATTCAAATTCACAGTTAAGATACTTTTTAGTTTAACTTGTCGTTTTCTCCCCATAATGGTGGACATTGAGCACATGTTCTCAGAAAGAATATAACACATACCTAATAGCAAATATGTTTGTTTAAGGAATTATGAAGCATCAGCTCGTTATTCGAGAAAGTAAATTAATGCAGAATCTTGCCTGAATGTTTACTCATTTCCTTCAACACTATATTTTTTTCATTATCGACTCTCTACGAAGGAATATTATTCTTTAGGTGCGGGTGTTTGAAGACATGCTTATTAACTCACAGATAAAAATAATCATAAACCGGAATTTGTTTTTTTAATTTACGTCTCGAGTTTTAGTGAACTACTAAAATACAGGTCATTTGTCAACCAACCATCCTGAAAAGTTCTCTTATTCTCTCAACAGAAATTTCTTCCTTTACAGTATTATTTTCTTTGAGGTAAATAAACTTTCACCTTCTTGTACTTCGCCATATTTTCACATGGATGAATTGTTGCGTGAAATAATGCTCTACAAATAATCCGAGAATGGTTGATGATAAATTAATTACTAAAAGAAGATTAATCTTTTTTGGAATTCAAATTGTTTTTGAGCTTGTGTGAGTTCATTCATCTTTTGAGAATGTTGTAAGTGTACAGTCAAGTTCAAAATTACTTAATCTTCAACTTGATTTATAAAATTGACAAAAAAATTATATTGCTTATTGCAACAAATAGAAGAGAATACTAAGCTCAAATAATAAAAAATAGTTGAGGTCATAAATTTTATTCAATTTTCATTTTAAGAAAGCTCATTGTATTCCTTGAAAGGTTTTTTACAATATTTTGTTATTTATGCTCAGTTTTCTCATCTAAAATTTGTTGTAATAATCAATGGGCCTTTTTTTTGTCAATTTTATAAATCAAGTTACAGATGAAGTAATTTGGAACTTGATTGTACATATAGAACATCCTTAATAATTTATTATGGATTATAAAATTCTATATTATTTTATTCTATTTGTTATGAATTACATACCAACTTTGTTAATATCCCATATTACTACATTGCAACCAAGATTGGCTAATTTGGCGGCAATTAGTTTACCAATTCCTCCTGCACCTCCGGTAACAAGTGCCACTTCTCCTTTTACGCTTTTTTTGCGATAGCGTCTGGGAATAAATGTTAAAACTACCGCTTCCGTTATGTAGACCACAGCCATTCCCATGACAAATAGAAGGTCGCATATTATATTGAAAATTTCCCTCATATGCATTTTGATACCTAAAATCAATTATTGAAAATCCTTTTCAAAATAATCTTTTTTATAGGGCTGCTATTAAAATATTGATAGTTTTACGGCAATGCATACTCGTTTGGACGGAGTGAAAATGCTAAAATTAATCGAATCTTTTCGGCCTAGTGAAAAATTTGTGGGTTGGCAACCGAAAGAAGTAAAAAAAAAACTTGAAATCGGTTTATATCTTCTGTTCAGTTTGTGGATTTGAAAATTCAAAAAAATTTCCTATTGGTTAAAAAATTATGGCGAATTTTTTATATTTTCAGTTTTTACTAGCAAAAATAATAAAAGATTGTGAATTCAAAAAAAAAAAATTTTCTCAATTTAGAATTTTTTGAAAATGTGCAAAAAACATGTGATCAAATACATTTCTAATCAGACAGGGTCCACACTTCAAGTCGCAGAATCTCTCAGCGACGAAATATGTTGTCTTTTAGAGGGAATTAGGTGAGGCCAGGAGAATTTTTGTTCATAAAATCAAATTTTCGCATTTTTCTCAAAAACAACGAGAGGTAAAATAAATTCTTGCATCGTTTACGAAAAAATTTGAAAATTATATCTTCATGAAAAAAAATTCTCTCATAAAACTGATAGGTTGCCTCCCATATATTAGAAGAAAATTTTTTTTAAATATTGCAAAATATAAAAGAGTGGGTTTTTGCAGAAAATCTTCTTTTTTTTTTCTTCAAAGTTTGAAAACACGAAAAGAAGATTTTCTGGAAAACCCTCACCTTTTTTATTTTTGCAATATTTTTAAAAAGTTTCTGCTTATATAAGAAAGGAATCCTATCAGTTTTCTGCAGGCTAAACCATTTTTTAAGCCGGGAGAATTTTTTTTTCTGAAAATATAATTTGAAAATTTTCTTTGTGAACGATGCAAGATATCATAAAAGAGCTAGAGGCGTTTTTATGGAACTTTCATAGATGTGCAAACTTTTATATAATTTGTTTTCAACATATCTTTCTTCTGGCTACAAAAAATGGTTTAGTCCGCATAAAACTCACAGGATGTCTTTCTTATTGAAGGAAAAATTCAACAAAAAGTTGACAAAAAATATAAGTGTGAGTTTTTTGTGAACATCCACGTTTTATATTTTTTTAAATTGTCTCTACCTTAGTAATTTTGAACTTTTTTCAATTTTTCCGACGGATTTTGAAAGAGAACAGTAGAACTCACCAGAATCCAAAAATGAAATTGAAATATCTGAAGTAGATCAAAAACTATAGAAGTTTAGAGGTAAAATTTGTATTTTTTTTTCAATGGACGTCAAAATTTAAACACTCGAAACTTTGTGCAAAAATTTTTTTTTCTCAAACTGGAGAAATGCATGTCACATAATTTTTGCGCCTTGATGTGTACCTACCTGTCTGATTTGAAATGGATTCGGTCATGTTTTTTTTGGGTAGAGTCATGCACACATTTTGGAAAAAGTTGAATATGTTGAACCTGAAATTTCTTCAGCTTGAACCAAAGAAACATTTTTTCATTTTGTTTTCTTGAAAAAAAGCTTTTCTTCGCGACTTAGGAATTTTGGGATTTTGGATTTATTTTGCAGTTTTGGAACTTTTTAAACGCCATGTAAAAAATTTATTTCTATGAAAGCAAAATAATAAGATATTTCTTTCGTTCAAGCTGAAGAAATTTCAGGTTCGACATGCTCAACTTTTTCCAAAAAAGTGTGCATTTAACTCAATTCAAAAAGCATGTTTTTTCACATTTTCAAAAAATTCTAAATTAATTTTTTTTAAAACTTATAATCTTTCACTACTGTTTACTAGCAGAAACTATACATACAAAAAAATTTCCATCAGTTTTTAATCAATAGGTAATTTTTTTTGAATTTTCAAAAATTTGAATGTTCAAATCCAAAAAACCGAACAGAAGATATTAGCCGATAAAATTGTTTTTTTTTGGCTTTTTTCGGATGCCAACCTACAAATTTTTTCACTGGACCGAAACGATTCGATTAATTTTAGCATTTTCACTTCACCCTACTACTCGTACCGAAAAAAGCTGGTTACTCGTACCGAAATTTCGGTACGCATAACCACGCAGTACGTAAAAAAAACAGCGGTGGACAAGTTGATTTTCAGGAGACAATTCTTATCCGATTTCAACTTTTATTTTTTAGAATAAAAGCTAATGAAATTCTGCATCAATTTCATGGAACAGACTATTTAACAAGTTTATTTTTTTAAATAACAAAAATGGAAAACAAAATTTTTTACTTCTGATGAATACCTTTTTTTTTTAGAAACATTTGGATTTATTCTAAGATAGTTATAAACAAATGAATGAATAAAAATCGTTTCGTGAGCATTGGCTGCGATTCGTCCCTTATTCGCGCTAAATCTGAACAATTAATAGACAAAAAGAGTTTTTATATTGAATGAATGAAAGTTATTAAATAATTAAATAAAGGACACCTAGTTAGCACTTGGTTCTTTCAACGCAGTCAAATGTGAATAACTAATTTCTAAACTTTTAAGGACATTCCAATGGCAATCAACAATATTATTATTGTTAATAACAATTGTTTACAAATTTTTATCATTCTATATATTTATAAACAAAAACTTCCACTTTTCTTTGAAGAATTTACAGCCAATTATTCAGCAATGACTCCTTGTTCTATAACAATTTGTGATTTTTGAAACAATATTAATCAACAAATGCATTATTTGTCTTTTTCCCAATATTTAAGCTTTGTTCTTTCGATGTAATGAACTTAAAAAAACCAAATTTTAAACTTTTTTTAGACACTTGGATAACAATCAATTATTGTCATTGTTGTTGACAACATTATAAACAAATTGGTTTCGTCTCATGCATTTTTTAATTCAGAATTCCGTTTTTTTTGTGGAATTTACTAACAATTCCTTAGCAATGACTCATAGTTATCATAATTTCGTAATCGTGTTAATTTTTTATAAACAAACTGAATTAACAAATGCTTTATTAGGCTATTTTCAATATTCAAACTTTGTCCAGGGTGGCCGCTGAACCGGGAAACCGGGAAATGACCGGGACTTTTTCGAGACCGGCAAAAATCGGGAAATGACAGTCAATTTTTTTTGAGAGAATTTGACAAATTTTTAGAAAAAAAATTTATTCAGTTATTTGAAATATCATAATTTTCATATCTCATGATATAATGCAATTTAAAGTTCTATTTCAACTTTTTTAAAAATGTTAGTTCAGTTGTTAACTCTTTCAATTACGAAATCATGTTTATAATACGTATATTCTAAAATCTTTTACTTTATAAATTTGCCATTTTAGGTCTTTATTTTCAAGCGTATATTTTCAATTCAAAGAATTTAAAAATGCAGTTCTGAAGACTTAAAAAATTAAAAATTGTAAACTTTTGAAAATTAAAACTTTTTGATAAAAACGTTTCAAGTTGATCAACTGTCAATATAAGTTAATTAATGATTTTTAAAATTGAATTGTAGTTCGAGTATTAAAAATTGAACAATAATTGGCTGTACAAGACGATTCTGAATTAGTTCGAAATTAAACAATTTACCGATTTTAACGTTAAAAATTGAATTGTTTCAATTCGGAAGCCTTAGTGTGTTAAACAAATATAAACGTCCGATTGAAACTTTGTAAACTATTTTCAATTTCAAAATAATTTGCAATTATTAGATTTAAAATTAAAAAACTTTTTTGGATAGTTGTTTTACTTATTCAGGTATCTTGAAATGAATCCAAGTATTTCTCAAAAAACGGTACTCTTCAAATGTGAAAAAAATTGTTATTTTTTTATTACATATACATATACATATATATGTATGTATTTTAATTTGTTATTTTTTGTGTTAAAAACCAAACAAAAAATCAATTATAAACTCATATTCTCTACATTTCCTGCAGGTAATTTTTCAGGTGTCAGATTATGTATTATGAGTGACAAGAACTTTCGAAGAAAGCAATTAACGTGACGAATTTTGCACAAAAAACCCAAATAAACTGGTTTCTGTACATGAATCACCTGATGGATTTGAATGTAAATAGCAGTTCCTTGAACTTAGATGACTGTACATAAAGGAATAAAATTAATATATAGTCTTGAGTGAAAGCTAAATAGAACTCGTGGAAAGTGAGTTGTATAATTTTGAAAAATAATCTTCATCCAGTCAGAAACATTTTGAATCTAATAAATCATTCACGACAAAATTATCGGACATGTTACAGGAAAAAATTCTAAGAACTTTATAATATAGGTCGGAGTGAAAATGCTCAAATTAATCGAATTGTTTCGGCTCGTTTTCCTACGTTTAATGCGTGCATTTTGACTTCATTTTTTGAAATATCACATTTATTGTAACTTAAATCGAAAACTAAATCGGAACTGAAATTGTTTTTCAATTTGACTTTGAAGAAAGTTCTTAAAGCACCTGCGGCTTTGACGATTACGTTCTCATTGCAACACTCGCGATTCACGCTCAACAATTTTATTGTACAGACGATTCTGTTTAAAAAATAAAACGATGTAGACAAAATGCAATGGAATTAGAGAAATAGATATGTTATTCGATATAATGTCAATAAAAATTATATTTCCCCATGAAATAAAATGTAAATTGTTGAAATAAGTAATACAAAAAGGTACGAGAAAGAATCAGTTTATTTTATTTGTATTTTTTTGTCATTAATTAAATAAACACCACTGAACCGAGGTATAATTTCGTAGTAAATCTTGTACTATTATTTTAATATCTTGTTCTCGTGATTTGTAGAAGTTTTTTATTTTTAAACAAATGCATGAAACAATTTTGTTCTGAAAATAACACGAAAGTTATAAAAATGTTGCGTTATCCATAATTTTTTAAACAATATATTGTGCAAATAGTGAATATTTGAATATTTTTTTACGAATTATAGGACTGATTTCTGTAATATTTATTATTTGCTGATTGTAGAATATTTAAGGATTATTCTGGAGATTGAATTTGGAACAAAAAAATAAAAGAATTAAAAAATTTGTGTCCAAACGAAAATTAAAAAATGTCATTCAAAGAATTTGCATGTCTTCCTATCATCTACCAGAAACTTTGACAGAAATTTTTGAAACTTTAAAAAAATTTTTGTTTAAAATTTTAAAAGCGCTCTAACTTTTTAAATTTTTGTAGAATTGATCTAGTTAACGAAGTTGACTTTCATTTTGGGACCCTCAAAGTGTGTATCAAAGGCTGATTCGATTTGTCAAATCCTTTAAAAACTAGGGTGGCTACAACAAAATTGTTCATATTTGAAGAACTTACATTTGCAGTTGATAACTTGGAAATTGTTCAATTTTTAAGGTTCACATTTAAAATCGTTTAATTATGAAAATTTCAATTTTATATTGTTCAGTATGAAACATTTTCAAGATAAAATGTTTCAATTTCACATACTTCTAATTTGAAGTTGTCTAATGTAAACATTTAAAAAACTGTATAAAAATATTGCGATTAATTTTTTCTGCCTGCGTCTCTTCATAAGACTACTACTAAGTAAAATTGATAAAATAAATAAATAAATCAGTTAATGAAATTACAAAAAAATAAAAAATAAAATAAGTAAAACTACTACCTACAACCTACTGAAATCAATTGAAAAATCAAATTCTTTCTTCAGTTCAAAACGCTTTGGAAAAAGTCAGAGATCTTTTCATTCAGTTTTAATTATTATAAAATCGATATTGCGTTTCATTACTTCCAACGCAAAAAAAATATTTAAATTTTAATACTTTTTACACTAATAAAACTAACTTTACATGTACATAGTCCCGACGGATAGTGACAACTTTTTAAGTGAATTGTGGAAATCGTGTCACAGGCAATTTCTTTTTATTTTCAGGTATCTAAACCCTCAAGAAACTTTTTGAAGGTGGGAGGTATTCGCATGTTATTAAAAATGAAAAATTCTATTTTCCGGTCAAACTATGCCAGATACGAAAAAAATGTTGCCAAGCAAAATTGTTCATCTCAAAAAGGTTTGTGACCGAATTCATTGCAAATCGGGCAGGCCGTCCATGTTCAAGTCACAGAATTATTTACCACTCAAATATGTTGTTTTTGAAAGAGAATAAGACGACACGTATCTTACTTTTTTTTAGCTTTTAAAATTAACAAAATGGTGACAGTTCTTCTGAAAGTATTAAAAGTCAATTTACACAAAAACCCCATCGATCTTTTTTCTCTAGATTCTTTCTTAGATTAGTCCTACTGTAAAAAGTATATTTCATGATAGTCTGCCTTGTGTCTGCGCCAAATCAACATAAGATACAAAAAAGTCAAAAAAACAACATTTTTTCCTTAAAAATTTCTAGAAAAATTTCTCTCGACACTTTTTTTATGTAGTGTTATTTTCGAGATTTTTTTGCGAAAATATGTATAAAATCGTTTAGGATTTTTTTTCTGAAGAATATACTCCTATGGTGTGATGAAACACCAGAAAGGGGACGTTCATAAATCACGTGATCGGTTTTTCGCTAAATTTCGACCCTCCCTCCCCCCACGTGA